>JAJIBD010026716.1:0-109212 GCA_021461705.1 Cryptotis parvus
TTTACATAATTGTCTACTCTTTACAAGGCAGACTACAAATGTCCACTATAATCAAAACACTTTCTGGAGAAATGATGATGAAAGCTGTACCAAATAGAGTACATTAATTTAATAAATAATAAACACCTAGGAAAATCACTTTGAACCTATTTTTAAAAAAATAAATGTCGGGGTCAGAGCGGTAGCCCATCAGGTAGGGTGTGTGACCCGAATTCAATCCCTGGCATCCCATATGATCCCCTGCGTACTGCCAGGAGTAATTCCTGAGCAAAGAGCAAGGAGTAACCCCTAAGAATTGCCAGGTGTAACTCAAAAAGAAAAATAAGTCAGGCCAAAGAGATAGTACAGTGGGTAAGATGCTTACCCTGCATGTGGTTGGCCTGAGTTAGACCCCTGGTTCAATCCACATACTATTTGCTGAGCATTGCCAGGAGTGATCCCTGTGTGTGGAGCCAGAAGTAAGTCCTGAGAAACACAAGAGTGCCACACTCCCCAAAAAAATCCCTTTTAAAAAGTAGAATGCAAATTTAACAACCACATTGGATGCAGAACATTTTCAGACTCATCAGTGGAAGAGGGACAGACACAGAATGACCTCACTCATGCAGCATATAAAAAAACAGCAGGTTCATAACTAAAGCCCAAAGGCAATAGCAACAAAGAGCAGGAGAACTGGTCCTTAGGTGGAAGCTTGCCGCTGGGGAGGTGCGAGAGGTGGGTGGGTCCAGGTACGGAGAAGTGGGATAGGTCACGGAAAGTACCATAACAATGATGATAGAGGTCACTCTGGACCAGGACTAGGGGCTAAAATGAGGTAAAGAGACATGCATGATAGCCTATCAGTGATAGTATTGCAAACCACAGACAGGGGGGGCTGGAGGGATGAAAAAAGAAATATGTCTTCCATAGGGGTGGGAGGGAAGCTGGCTGGGGACAGTAGTTGAAGGAAATGGACACTGGTAAAGGTATTGGTGTTGGAACATTTTATCGTCTGAAAATCATGAATAACTTTGGAACTCCGTAATTCAGTGATTCAATAAAAAATCTAAAAAAAGTACTTTTTAAGATTAAAAAACAGGCAGAAATTTTAAAAAATGTATATTTGTTAAAGTTGCTAAATTATGAAATTCTTCAAACAAAATAGATGCGGGAATGTGTTGGAGGGCCCTTGTGACTACAGTGGAGGGAAGCAGGTACTCTGTGATGGGTGTGGTGTTAAAATAATGTATGCATGGAAAGTATAATAAACTGTATTGTAAGTCCCAGCACCTCAATAAAAATGGCTTTAAAATAATGAGGGGCCGGAGCGACAGCCCAGCGGATAGGCGCTTGCCTTGACGCAGCCGGCCCATACCGCCGGGTTCGACCTCGGCATCCCATATGGTCCCCCGAACACCGCTAGGAGTAATTCCTGAGGCAGAGCCAGGAGAAACCCCTGAGCATTGCCGGTGACCCAAAAAAAAAAATAAAAATAATAATGAATCTGGGGCCTGAGCGATAGCACAGTAGGTAGGGCATTTGCCTTGCATGCGGCCGACCTGCGTTCGATCCCGGCATCCCACATGGTCCCCGAGCACCACCAGGAGTGTAGCCCATGAGTGCTTCCGGTGTGACCCACAAAGCAAAAAAAATAAACTAATGAAATATAAAATCAAATGAAATATAAAATAAATAAAAAAAAAAAATAAATAAAATAAATAAAATAATGAATCTGGTTAGGACCTATGTGTTTTTTAAACTTTGTAGCCTTTCCTACTGTAGACCTCATTAGAAATGACCTCTTCCCACAGTTTCTTTCTTTAAAAATCAGGGTCCTAACCTAAGGTCTAAATTGTTCATTATTGATTTCTTAAATCTAAAGAATTACACAGTTTCAAATTGTTCTTGAAGCATATGAATAAGTAAACCAGCACCTAAATTATTTTTGTAAGAATTTTCCATTATGTTTTTTTCAGGTTTTTTAAATTTTTTTAAATTTTTTTTTTATTTTACCACCGTGAGATATACAATTACAAAGGTGTTTCTTGATCGGTTCTCAGTAATAGTGTTCCAACACCCATTCCTCCACCAGTGCCCTATTCCCACCACCAACGCCCACACATTCCCTACCACCCATCCCCAGCCTGCCTCTATAGCAGGCACCTTTCTTTCTCCTCTCTTTCTCTCTTTTCTGTCTCTCTTTCTGTCTCTGTATCTCTCTCTTCTTTTACACATTGTGGCTTGCCCTACAGACATTTAAGGCTTATCATGTAAGTCTATTTGTGTATATTCAATGGTGAGTTCTAGTCTGACATTACCATTTCCCACACTTAGTAAAACAGGTATATACTTATATCCCATCAATGAATTCAGTCATTCTATATCTGTCCTTTTCCTTCTGACTAATTTCACTCAGCATGATACTTTCCATGTCCATTCATTTGCAGGTAAATTTCATAATTTCGTCTTTTCTGACAGCTGCATAGTATTTCATTGTGTAGCTATACCACAGTTTCTTTAGTCAGTCTTCTGTTCTCAGGCACTTAGGTTTTTCCAGATTCTGACTATCGTGAACAAAGCTGCAATGAATAAAGAAGTACAGATAGTGTTTCTACTATGTGTTGATCCATATAGCATGTGCACATAGTGAGGTATTACAAAATAATTTCAGCATAAGATTCAGCAAATGTAATTAAAAAGGAAGTATACTTGGGCCAGGAATCTAGCTCAGTGGTAGAGTACAACCCTTACATTGTGTGAGGCCCTGGAGTTTGCCCTTAATCACCAAACCCCCAAACAAGTGGGAAAAAAAGTATACTATGACAGTTAAAATCACACGTATCAAGCCAAAACAATGGTGCAGTGGGTAGGACATTTGATTTGCATGCAGCTGACCCAGGGTTCGATCTCCAGCATTCCATATGGCTCCCCAAGCACTGCCAGGAGTAATTCCTAAGTGTAGACTTAGGAGTAACCCATGAGCATCACTGAGTCTGGCACCAAGACCAAAATAAAATAAAGTCTCATCTTTTGTACACATTCTGCTTCAGAGTGCCCCTGTCTTCTCATCTCATCTCCCAGCACAGACTAGATGGCAATGAATCAATGTATATTCAACCAGCAAGAATCAAACCCACATCTAGCCTGAGAAGGCGAATTCTTCTGTGCCTCAAATCCATGTGATCCTCAGACACAGCTAAGCCAGCCACCAGAAACTGAACCCGACGTCCTGATCCTGGCACAGACTCCTCATCAAGGAACATATCATAAATCCACATGAATCATAATGTAATTTTGCAAACTTTGAGGTTTTAAAACTTCAGCCCCGAGATTAAATGTTCCCAGGATGAGTAAGGGAGAGGAGATGGAGACAGGTATCTGGTAATTAAGCTGGCTTTAGTAGCCTCAAAACATAGAATCTTCAAGTAATTCTCTTTCTTCCTACATTAATCAAAAAGAATTGAACTGTGTGATTTTAGGAGTGTTTCATGTCTTTAAAAGTGTACATATAGCAAATTACAGGCATTACGAAGTTATAATCTGCTAAATAAAATGCATTCATTAAGTCTTTGTTCCTTTTTAACTTAGTCTCCAGGGAAGTATCTGATTCAAAAGCTCTGCACTGTGGAAAGTGGAACTTTCTCCAGCTTTCTCCTCTCTCTCTCTCTCTCTCTCTCTCTCTCTCTCTCTCTCTCTCTCTCTCTCTCTCTCTCTCTCTCTCTCCCTCCCCCCCCTCTCTCTCTCTCTCTCTCTCTCTCCCCCTTCAATGGATAGGAGCCCTTTCAAAGCAACACTTACATTGGTTTACTTTCCTGTTTAGAATTGTTTTATTACATTCAGAAAAATGCAAAAAAGACGCTGTCACTGTTGTCAAATTTTCCATTAAGAGATTTTCCTTTTTCAATTATAAATGGCCTTTCATTGGGTAGAGTACAGTATAGGAAGGTGATTAAATGCATATGAAACCCTGGAGCTTATTGGGGTTGTTTAGGGTTTCCTAGGATACCTAGTTGTTTTTCCATCAAGCCACATGTCCTCTACATTCCTATTAAAGTCTCTGGAATCTGCTGGGCTTTTTAAGGCTCTCACCACTCTCCTCTCTATGACTTCACCATATCATTAAAAATCTAAAGTTATTTAGCATAATTTAATAGCATTAGCAAGATATGTAACTGTATCCAAGGATATGAATTTGTTTGTTGTAACAACCAACTGGAGTCCAAATGGCAATTCAAAGAAAAACATACCCAGTCAAATTTTCAGTAGTTTTATTGAAAAATGCCTCTTTTGTTTCAGAAATAAATAATATAAGGCAGTGAAATTCACAATCTGCAGTTAAAATATAAAAGCAGCAATTCTATGTTCATAGTCTTGCAAACATTTTCCAACTGCTTTTGATAACTAAGAAACATTATGTTCTGAAAAAAAAGTTCATACTAAATATACAACACAAACATGCAATTCCATCTCTGCAGAATAATCTGCAATCTGGCATAAATGTTAGTGTGTCTAAAACAAGGAGGTTTAAGGCAATATGGAATTGTATCCAGTTGATACCATAATTTCAGCTACAAGGCTTAAGATTTGTGGTTGTTAGAGAAGTGTAAGAGCATTCTATGCCCTAATGTATAACAGAAGGTAGAAGAGGAAGATAAATAATTGCAATGGAGTTGAGTTTTCCCTACTTTTTGGTTTCAGGAGGGGAATTCTTTGAATCGTGGTGTAATTGAATTGCAAATAGGTATTGGAAAAGATCATATGCCCTCTGGAAATAAACAGTCGTCCTGGGTTCCAGAACTTACTGCTTAACCTAAGAGTTTCACTGAAGCTGCCCACTGTGCTAACACACAAGGCATAAGGCACGCGCTCTCCTTGCAGCTTTGGTGAATAAGTATTTTGCAAGCGTTTCAAGGACAAAGTCAAAGATGTTTACAGACTGTGCTGAGAGCTACGCTCTCTGTAGAAACAAGGCTCTCTACTGGAAGGGTGCTGTTGGATGAGGCAACGCAGGGGGGACATAGCAGATAAGACCTGTACACTGCTCTATCTGACCTGTAAATGAGAATCCCCTACACCTCCCCCCAGCCTGGCTGCATCGCGCCAGGTCTCAGGTTCAATGCCAGGGGCCACCAGGTAGGGCACGCCTCCAGCGCGTGTGGGGAGGATGCTGATCCGCAGGCTGGTCCGCGCCATAGTCCTCGTACTCCTCGGCTGGCTGCTCCGGCTCCACCGGCACGATGAAGGGCTCGCGCTCAGGCAGGTAGGCCCCGCCCTCGGGCACGTAAGGCTCTGTCCGATTCAACATTACAGTTATGGCATGATTGGGAAAGCACACACACAGCACAACCAAATCATCACCCGAGGTGACGCGCCCAGTCTTAAGCTCATCACTATAAATTAAGTTACAATGTTCTGACTAGCCTTTGTAAAGAGAATTTGGTGAGGATCAAAGAATGAAATTGCACTTTTAAGAAAAAAAAAAACCTTCAGAAAAGATCCAGCAGTAAATACAATCATTGCACAAAGACCTGGGAAGTCAGAGACCGGGCCAAAGCACTGTAAACGCAAAACCTAGGTAGGACTCGGCAAATTCCCCAAGTGAATAATAATCATGACTTCAAACTCCTCAATGCAAAACGCCTTTCGGAAAGATGAGGAGATGAGGGGAAATTTTATTGGCTCCGGGAACCTGAACTTGGAGGGGAAAAATAACTATCACCAGGCAGTATACAGTACATGACATTTTGTGTGGCCATCTCCACCCGGACCCAGTCACAGCTGGTGGGGGAGGAACACCAGTTGGACTGCTAGGCAAAGGGAAGGGAAATGGAATGATGAAAGTTTGGTTTGAAAATTGCAAATGACAAAACCCAAACAAGAGTACACGTACAAAAAGTTATTTTTTAAAATTAAAAAAGACACATGCCCTGAATCAGACGCATTGCTCACAAGCAAGAGATGAGGAGATTCCATTCGGTGTTATTCTGGCACAGAGCAAGCAGCAGGCTTGGATGCAGAAGCTTATTGTAGAGTTGTTAAGTCATTTTAGTGGACAGGATCACATACAAATCATTTACAGGCCATAATTAGTTCATTATTTACATAAGACATTTCTCTTTCACCCAGGTTAATTTTTTTTTTCTCAAGTGGCATCATTTCCACTGGTTAGTAGTTTTATTATGCGCCTCTTTCACAACCAACGCTCCTCATGGCTGGGTGTTGGAACTGTTCTTTTTAATAATATTTTACTACATTATTGCTGAAGTGCATGAGGCTTATAAATTAACACCACTGCATGTTTCATTCAAGTTAGTATCAAGAGTCTGCCCCCTCCTTTATGATGTCGACCTGGTTCGTTAACCATATCTGTGGTGAGATTCCATACAGACTCATATCCTAATAAGCACGTGCGCAAACATCTCAGAAACAGGATTTTTCATGTATTCAAACTGTAAGCAGCACTGGCGACTTAGAAAATTTGTTAGCCGGAACCTGAAACAGGTCAAAGATGATAGTTTTTAAAAGTTGAATTACTATGCAAAAAAATATTTCTATATACATATCCATCTACGTATGTAATGGTTAAAGTATATATGTATATATCCATATATTTCTAGATATCATAGGAACTATAAGGCAGAGTTCATTTAAATTTATAAAGAAAATGAATAAATTTGAGAATGGACTGTGTGAGGAATTTACATTAAGATTCATGATTAGCTTTGGTCATATTTCACTATGCCTGTAAATATATAGATATATAGATATTGAGATATAGATATTCTACTACTCATGCACTATTGCTAGTAGCCAACCATATCAAACAGCAGTATCATATTTGAAACTTGCAAGATGCTTGAAGGTGCGCTGATGTAAAGGTCACCGCTGACCACAGCATGACTTTCCAGATCAACGATTCTCCTCTGTCCCCACAGTTCCCAAAATCAAGCATAAGAAATGTTTGCCCTCAAAATTTCTCAACAACAGAATCTTACTACCAACTTAGAAATGATTAATTCCCATATAACATTTTAATACAAATATTAATTCACAGATATTGTGGATCAGAGCCATTGTGTTGTCTATTATGTTATTAAGTAGCTTTGCCTACAAATTACATTCCACAAAATATACATATGTTTTATACATATATATTTATACATATATATTTCTGACATTTTCAAATTGTTTTCTACAAAACTACTATGTCCAATGCTTTAAAAAAAAAGATGGTATCATTATTTGAACTCCCAAGAGAAATGAGAGATGATAATGTTGTAATAAATTTTGGTAGGTTTACAAAAATGGGTAAAGAGAAATCATTATCAACTCATTATGGTAAAATAATGTTGTAATACCTTGAAAGAAAACTTTGATAGGCTTTGAAATGTCACTACACAACCAAAATACACACTAAGAGTGTCAGTATGTAAGGATTCTTCAAGTTGGCCTTCCTTTAATGCTAGGAAACTTCATTTCATAAAGCTACTTTAATCCTGGTAAACTAGGGTTCCTAGAATGACCGTGACATACCTGGATAGCCTTGCCCGTTGTATGGGATGCTGGCACACTGGGATGAGTCACAGTATCCTGGTGGACCTTGAGGGCCACGGATACCTGAGTTTCCAGGACGACCAGGAGGGCCAGGAGGACCCCTTGAACCTGTGGAGCCTGGTGGGCCTGTTCTGGATTCTCCTTGGGGACCTAGTATATGATTGAAACAAATATATTTCCTTCTTGTTAAACACATTTCCAGAAATGGTCAACAGCACTTTAGCATTACCAGTTCCTTAAGACTAGATGACACAGTAATGTATGGTAAAAAAAATATTAGAGTATTCACTAATAAGAACCAAAGTGTAATGAAACTTTACCAGTGTGGCTCAAGAGTTAATGCCAGAAACACAACTATTTTAATGAATTGTGAATGTGTGGTGCTGAAGAGCAAACCCACACATGGAAGTCATGCACTTTACCAGAGTTATAGTCTCAGCCCGAATTTTATTCAGGAAATAAGAAAGCTTTTTTAGTAAACTTGAGCCAGAGATACCAAAGCATTCTCTTATTAGATGTCTCTTTAGCAAAAATAAAAGTACATGAAGAAAATACTATACTTCGTCACTTTAGACTGTCTGTTTCATACCTTCAGAATACATGAAACAAGTTTTTGTTTTGCTTTAATAAAATCAATGCCAGGGCTGACATAATTTAAAGTTTTAAGCCCTAGGGCTGGCTCTTGTGCATCTTATAACAGATAAATATCATTTTTAACTAGCAAACAAATGGCATAAAATGACTCTCAACCAATATTTATGTCAAAAACTTCAATAAAGTAGTTTAAGTCAAGTCAGCTGTGAAAATTTTGTGAGATACTTTTCCCACTCTACTAGCTTTAGTTTGAAAAGTATTAGAAGAAACAGGAAATGACACCGGTTAAGATTATGAGGCCAAACAAAATAAAAAAGAATTCCATATAAAGTAAAATAGCAACCCTTCTGTGTTACAAAAATAAACCCTCGTATAGAAGGCAAAAGGAAATCCTTAGTAGAAAGCAGACAAACATTCTTTGAACAAAGAGAACATAGAAATGAAGAGGTTATACAAGTTGAACTTCTTGCTAAAACATATTCCATGGTGGTGTGGATGCCTGAAGCTAACTGGATAAGTTGTAAGTCTCAGGAACTCCGTGCTCTCAGCATTTACGCATTTGATTATTTGATATTCCAGCAAACCTACCTGGGGGGGCCGGGGGCCCCGGGGACCTGATGATCCAATGCCCCTTTCACCTTTCTCTCCTGGCAAACCTAATGATGAACACACACAAAAAAAAAATTACAGGAGAAAAATTATCTGGAAACTTACTTTTCATCTTAATACTTGATTCAAGTAATTCATATTTCCCTTAGTGAAAGCAGAACCTAATTTTTCACAGAAGTTCACTCTTTAAGCCAAATTCTTTCTAGACATTTGTGTAATTCCAGATTCATGGCCAAGAAACAAATCTGGCTACAAGTCAGGGAAAAATTATTTGAAGAAAACAAACATGTTTAATTTTTTTTAGAAACAGTAATTAAGAACAGAGATCTTGAATAGTTGCAACTCATTGAAAAACATCTTAAAGGTACCTTATCTTTAGTAGACCTATTAGCTCAGCCTCCAAACCATCAGAATTAGAGAAATATGTTTTCTCCAGAATGTTAACTACGAGTTTCACAAGAGCAAGTACCCAGAGTTCTGAAACATCTGGAATCAGATAATCCTATTTTTCTCCTTTTTCTCCAATTACACTTATCTACCATGAAATTAAAACCAAACAAACAAAGAAGCCTAGTGCCAGGCTCTGAAAAAAGGGAGCCAAAAGAATTTGGCTCTTAAACTGTAGGGATGCTTATATTCTGTGGTTGCCCAGCGCTTGTCTGTCAGAATGCATATGATTTTAGTGTCTGATTTTAGTTTTGCCGATATAGTTTTTTTTCCAAGAGCAGCAACAATAAAAAATTAGTATTCTCTTTCCATCATCACTATGTTTTCTAAGGGACACGATTTTATGGCGCATGGCTACTAAGGGAAGACACAGTTCTGTGGAGTGGTCCATATAAGACTAGCTAAAGTTGTGTGTCAAATTCAATCTATCACACACTTTTCAACCCTTCAGATTGTTCTCCTTACGCAGCAAGTGGAAATGCCTACCTCTTTCACCTGGGGGTCCCTGCATCCCTGGGGTGCCAGGGAAGCCTGGTCGACCCCCAGGCCCTGGTTCTCCTCTTGCACCAGAGCTGCCAGGAGGTCCTGGAGGACCTGGTGGTCCCGGCTGGTTGCGGCTGGAGTGGTAATCATTTGGAATCTGATTCAGCATCTGGTTGAATCTATTCATCTGGCCTACAGATAGAAAATAAGACTTGTTAGAAAGAAACCCTATTAGGGAGGTTTGAGAGGGCTAACTATTTTCTTTTAGTGTCTTGTGAAATCCATCTATATTCTTTTCCCTCCAGGAAACACTCAATTAGAATCATGAAAATAAAATAAAATACATCAGCCATTCAGTACAACGTGATCCCTGATGAACAATTGTTTCCATAAAATGGTGACTTTGGTATCAACTATAAGAACAGTAGGTTGTTATTTTACCTGGAGTTATTATTTAATCATAATCGCGATCATTAAAATATCTTTAGATTTATCTAACCAAATACACAACTGACAGTATATGAAAATAAGAGTCCATAAAAATGAAATAAAAATATCTGCCTTAGAAAATTTGTCACTGCATTTTCCTTCAATTAGCTTTTAAAATTTATGCATAAAAAGAGGGAAAATTACCACTTATCAGCTGTTCACAAACTTGTCTTGCAACTGCTCTCATCATGTTCTGGGATGCAATGTCTCCCTTGTTAATTAAATCAATGAGAATCATTAGCATATTTTCTTTGCTTCCAAACTTAAATTACAAACAAACAAATATGACAAATTGTAAGTACATACTCTATCTCCTTTTTTCTCCCTTCAATCCAGATGGACCCTGAAACACAAGAATTTCTGACTATTAGAAACATACAGAGGCATGCTGTATGAAAAAAAGATAGTGGTCTACCTTCCAGATAATCAGTGAAACAACACAGCACTTTTCAACAAAAACACATTTGTATCTCAGTTACTCACATTTTGATTTTTTATAAAGAGGAATCTCTCTCACAAACATAACTCATGCACTACACACATACTTTATGATGCTATCCAGAGTCCAGATCTGATGTGGAACTGAAATGCATATGAAAATTTCACTGGATCCTTTATATCATAGTGGCATATTAGCTCAGCTGGTTACTGTAATTGCATATGAATCTTGGTGAACTTCTGGTATGAACCATTGAACCCTCTGTCAGTTTCCACTTTTATTGTGTATCTCTAACTTCTTCCAATGATTAGGTACAAAAGGAGTCAGGCAACTCCCTTTACAAGTGGTGGCTTCACAGCCAACACAACCACATAATATATATCCCTACTCAAAACAAACAAATAAACATATAAAAAATATATATATATATATATATATATATATCCCTACATATACAGACCTCTCACTAATCGTGAGAGAATCCTAGAGCATTTTTTTCATAGTACAAGAAGTTTCTGTCTTTTAGTAATGAATTCCTAGGCTGCCAATTACTATGGAAAAAAGAACTCCAACCCGTTAGCAAATCTGAGATTCAGGCACTATCAAAAAACTAAACATGTCTTACAATTTTTAAAACTTTTGCCTGAACTACTCTAATATCTTAACTTGTCTTCTGCTTCACATTTTGACCCTTCTAGAGTAATTTTTTTGTTTTTGCTTTTTGGGTCACATCCAGCAATGCTCAGGGGTTGCCTCCTGGCGGTGCTGGGGGAGGGGCCGCCATATGGGATACCGGGGATTGAACCCAGGTCGGATGAGTGCAAGACAAATGCCCTACCCACTGGGCTATTGCTCTGGGCCCCTAGAGTAATATTTTTGTTTTTTTAAAAATAAGATTATGGTATAAAATAAGAGGAAATCGAGCAGTTTTTTTTTTTTTTTTTGCGGGGGGGGGGGGGAGATTGGTGGTGGATGGGGCACTGGGGGTTTTCTTTTTGTATTCACGTGTATAAAAAAATTTTAAAAAAATAAGATTATGTCACATTTTATGGTCTAGGAATTCCTTTTACCCTTAGAATAAAATACTTTATCCTGGGCTAGATGACTCACATAATTACCTCCACCCAACTATGTAAACTTATCTTGTACTCCTCCCCTGCTTTAGTTTCTTCAAATTCATAAGAGGTGTCTATATCATCTTTTTCATATACTAGACTCCTTGGGGCTTTAGTTCATCTTATCCCCAGTATCTGCAATTCTCTTCCCACAGATCTTCAAATGGCTTCCCTCTTGCTCAATTCTAAGTTCCAGAAACTAATATTCACTTAGATTTTACTTTTACTTTATTTTACTTTATTGTCCATTAGAATATCCATTAGGGTATTATTTCCTTATTAAACTCATAATACCCTGTAATATTGACTACACTTATCAAAAATATTGGGTAGGTGAATAAAATTATTTCTGAAGTAATTCCTGAAAACTGCTATGGTAGCTCTTTAGTTCTCATAAATTAACAAAAAGACATAAACTGGCTACAATAGGTAATGACATATTTTGGCAGTGACATAAATGCCAAGACACCCATCTATTAGTTTTGCTCTAAGGAATTAAATGTAAAATAAGTGGTGAAGTTTGCTGTCTAGAAGCATGTGGATCACAGGTAGGAAGAGGAGGAAGTAGAGGCTATCCAAATAAGCACACAATTATGATAAGTAAAACTGGAATTTTATTTTCCCTTTGACAAAATCAGGTATTTATGGAAACTCTATTATTTTTTAGCTTGGAGCTTTTAGTAACTGGAGGTAATTTTATTTAATAAATCATCATTTTGTGTTTGTTCTCAGTGTTTAATTTACTTTCACACTAAGAATTTTTTACTATAAATAATTTGTAGAAACCATCCTTATTGGTCATACATAAAGATCACATTTCAAGTAATGGTGTAAAACTTTCTTTCAGATACTAGCTGTAACTATCAATTATATCAGTAATTGTCTTATACATATTTCAGTTATAACAAAGAAAACTGAATTCTCAAATAAAGATTCATATTCATGTAATTGCTCTTGTGACATCCTCCTGTGATCAGTTAAGGAAAAGAGAGAGTTTTAAAATGAGTTAGGATACACACAGATTATAAGTATATCTTAAGTCCTTTCATCTTTATGTGACTTGCTTGATCTATGTAAACATAGCAGGAAGACCACACCACATAAAGACTTGATCCTGTTTGTCTAATAGAATATTTTTTGCTTATGTTTATAAAAATGTGTATATCTAAGTTTAAATAAAGCTTATGAAAGAGAATTCTATCTAGAAAACAGCTTTTACAGATTTATGTTATCACTTGGTTGGACATAATTATCTTTAAATGTTTACATTTCCATTTTTTTGGATAAAAATGCTTAATGTTAAAAAATGCTATATATAAATTCACAATTTGTATATATACAAATAAGAAAGAACTTGTAAAACAAGACTATGATATGACAGGTAATAGTCATTACAAATACTTCTGTATATTTTAGGAATTATAAATTTTGGAGTCATTCATTTGAAATTACCACATATTTGTAATTCCATCTCAACTATTCAAAAACAACTGAAAAAATTAAAAGTTAAGCTTTTAAATTTTAATTACTCATTTTAATTCCCAGCTCACTGTCCACCTTGGGACCACTGGGGCAAGTGCTCAGCACCTTTCTCTCACATCTCTGCGTGGCTGATCTTGGTGTCGGGCCCTCGCGCGCTGCCCGCTTTGGCATATTTTTTCATAGCAGGAGCCAGAAGAAGGCACCAACCGTATTGTTTGTTGGTTCCATATGGCCACTTGCTGCTTTCACATGAGAACTGGCAGCTTTTCTAGCCATGGAGACTCCTTAAGCTTTTATTTTGGTTATTGTTGTTGTTGTCTAGCACTTGTGAGGCTCTGCTGGGGTGGCAGGCCAGGGCTAGAACCCGCCGTCCCTCCCAGGTGCTCGTGAATGGCTGGGCACAGGGAGACCTGGTAGCAGCTCTGCCCCCATGTCTGTGAGTCTCCATGTCTAGACTACCCCCCACCACTCCATGAGGGCTGCCATTTTCCACATCCGACTTCCCTCTCATCAGAACTCCACCCAGAAGAAGAGTCTATCACAGCCTGGCTCACGTGCCTGGTTCATCAATAAATGCTGGAGATCAGAGGTGACTACAAGAGTATGCCACCCGCACGATAGAGCCTGGCAAGCTACCCGTGTTGTATTTGATATGCCAAATACCAGTAACGATTATAGACCTCATTTCCATGACCTGATGGAATGGTATGAGGCTTTTTATGTTCCTGGAGCAAGCAGATGCCCTTGGGCTCTACTAGCATGAGACTGGACATATGGAGATGTTACTGATGCCCGCTCAAAAAAAAATCGATGATGAACAGGAAGACAGTGATACAGTGATACTGGTATTCTACCATACAAGTATATTTAAAGAAAAAGGCCAAATGTCATGGCTAAATGCTACTGCCAAAGAGTTAACATCTGCAAACTATGAATAGAGGCACCACTGGCCATTGGCCCATGTCATTTTCTATCTTAAGCAGCATACAACCCCTAAAGAAAAGAATTAATTTGCTGACCTAGCTTCAAATGTTTTTATAGCATAGAAATTTGTGTCTTGGCTCATAATCCCATTCTCCCTTTTAAGGAATCCCCATGACCACAATTTCCATTCTAGAATATTACAACTTGGAGAGAAAAGAGTTTAGAAATCTTGCCATTTTAAATCTCTGGATTTATCAGAGTTTCAACAAATACTTCAAGCAAACACAGAGTGATAACATAAATATGCCAGAATCTCACTGTCTCCTCATGATTTCTAGCCCTAGGGGAAATGGCTGCACACATGCAAGCTGCCCACTTACTGGTCTGCCATGGTCTCCAGGCTTTCCTGGCTTCCCACTTGGTCCTGTGACTCCCGGAGAGCCAGGGGTTCCCTAAAACATACAGACAGAGAAACTGAATGTTATGATGAAAGCAAAATCCCATCAAAAGCAAGCTAATGAAGTTTGGCGAGTTTAAAAGCTTTCTAAGGAAATAGCATCATAAAAAACATAATCACCCAGTAAGCAAGAGAAAAACCATATTATTTTAAGACAATAAATATGAAGAACAACTATCTTAGAAATTGCTTTCCATTAATTTATGGATTGTATGGTCTTAATACATACTTTGAGACCAGTTGAAAACTAAATATCTATAGATAATCAGTTATCTATAGACTATAGACACTTCATAGACTATGGTCCCAGAAAATAGGTAACAGTGAATTTGAAGAAGGCAGTATCTATTTTGTTTCACTTTATTTAATTTTAGGTTATTCTATTAAAAACACAGGAGTGTTTCAACACACTGGAGTGAAAACTCTGGCAGGAAAAGATGTCAAGAAGGTAGCCAGCTTTCAGCTAACATGGGCATTATGGTGGTAGAGTTTTCCATGTTGCTGGGAATTGCCCGCACAGAAATTTTACAGCAAAGAGATTCACTTTTTCTTTAGTATTTCCCCCATATTATCATTCTTTTCTGTCATTGCTATCTGCATGCTGCACCCCTTCAAAACCATAAAACTTTCCTGCCGCTTATTATACAATTTTAAAACACTTATGTACTTATAGTAGATAACACTCATCTACTTTTAGTAGAATACACACAAGAGACTGTACACTATATTATAAAACTAAATTTCCTTAAAATATAGTCATAATCCTAATTTTGTAAATTAATCAAGGTTCTCTTCATCACTCACATAAATTGTAAGCTCAGTAGTAAATACTTAAAATGAAAGTTTACTACACATTCAAACTTTCATTTACATAATAATTGCTGCTAAACATAAACAATAAAATTATTTTAACATATAGCAACAAGCCAGACAACCCCCCACTCCATGAGAGCAGCCATTTTCCACATATGGACTTCCTTCTCATCAGAAATACACCCAGCAGACGAGCCTATCACAGCCTGGCTCCGGCAGCTGCAAGGTTCATCAATAAATGCTGGATTTAGAGGTGACTACAAGAGTATGCCACCCGCACAGCAAGCCTGGCAAGCTACCCGTGTTGTATTTGATATGCCAAATACCAGTAACAATTATAGACCTCATTCCCATGACCTAATATAATGGTTTGAGGCTCTTTATGTTCCGTGGAGCAAGCAGATGCCCTTGGGCTCTACTAGCATGAGACAGGACATATGGAGATGTTACTGGTGCCCGCTCGAGCAAATCGATGATGAACGGGAAGACAGTGATACAGTGATACAGTGATGCTATCAAATCTTTGTTCCTTAACAAAAAAACATTTCTCCTTCTTTAAATGTGATCTCATCTGGATGCAAGTACATAAAGGTCACTTTCAAAATCATTAAATTTAGTATTTCTCCAAAGATTTGTGTCCCTTTTTAATAGTGGCAGGAATCAGTCTGTAAGTCTCGTATATGGAAATAACGTGTCTCTCTCGCTGAGCAGCTACCGCCATAGTCCTGATTTCCTCAAAGATCTTAGTTAGATTATCCATTTGGATAAAACTTACTTCATTGGAATTACTGATAGCTGAACAGTACTAAATGTTTTTAACAGTCTAATACCAGGTCAAATATTCATAAAGTTCTAGAAAAAGAAGTAACTGCTAATGTCAAAAAATTCCACCACTTGGTGTAGAAATAAAGAATTAAACTTATAACCAGGTCTTAGTGATATTTTTAAATGCTTTTTAACTATAACTTAATTAAATTGAAATAACTTGACTTGTTTGGAAATCTATATTTTTCTAGCCCATTTTGATTTTAAAAAGCTGAATCATTCCACAATCAGGAAATGTATTCTGAAAGCAAGGCTACACAACTCTTCTTTAGCAAAAGGGGAATAGGGGATAAGGAACATAAATAAAACCCACTCATTCTTACCGGTGGCCCAGGTGGACCCCGTGGTCCCATTGCACCATCTTTTCCAGTAAAGCCCTATTATGAAAATAAAATTAGTTACAAATTAGTGAGATAATGACCAAGTGAAAATGAAAGATACTATGCAGGTTGTTGACTGTGAGGGTGAAAGATTTACCCCAGATTATTGTTTGCAGGTGATCTTGTTTGGGGGGGAAAGAGGTCACACTCTGTGATACTCCTGGCTCTGCAGTCAGTAATTACTCTTGGTAGTGCTCTGGGAACCATATGGGATGTCTGGGATTGAACCCAGGTCAGCCGCATGGAAGGCAAATGCCCTAACTGCTGTACTATTGCTCCAGCCCCAGGTCATCTTTTAAATAAAGACAAAGACCCAAAAAATACGGCACCCAATATAAATATGTCTCTTATTAAATGATTAATTTTTATATTACTCATTTATATATATTTAAATAAAGCCATTTTAAAAATTATCTCCTCCAAAGAAGGAAAATGCATTTCATAAAGATACTGGGTTTTACTTTTGCAAGAATCTAAAGACAAAATGAATACTAACCCTTAATACTGAAAATTCAATGTCCACAAACAATCCAGAAAAGATCAAAGTGGGCCAAGAAAAGAAGGTGGTGGTCTGTGGACCTATGGAATAGTGTTAAGTATCCTGACACCCATCCTCAAGCACATGATCATTTAATCTTTAATAAAGGAGTAAAAAGTATGAAATGGAGTAAGGAAAGCCGCTTCAACAAGTGGTGCTGGGAAAACTGGGCAGCTACATGTAAAAATATGAATTTAGACCTGTCTAACACCATGCACAAAAATCATTTCAAAATGAATTAAAGATCTAAATTTCAGACCCAAATCCATAAACCACGTTGAAGAAAATATAGGAAAAACCTTCCCACAACATCTAAAGGCAGCTAAAGGCATCTTCAAAGATGAAACACCACTAACGAAGCCAACTAGAAGCAAAGATAAACATATGAGACTACATGAAACTAAAAAGCTTCTGCACCTCAAAAGAAACAGTGACCAAAAGACAATCCAAGAATGGGAAAGAATATTCACCCAATATCCATCTGATAATGGGTTAATATCCAGGATATATAGACACTGATAGAACTTTACAAGAAGAAAACAGGCAACCCCATCAAAAAATGGGGGAGAAAATGTTCATCATCGCTAATCATCAGAGAGATGCAAATCAAAACAATAATGAGATATCATCTCACACCACAGAGACTGGTACATATCCAAAAGAGCAAGGACAACAAATGCTGGCTGGATTTCCGCTGGGAGAAAGGGACTCTCATCTATTGTTGGTGGGAATGTCGACTGGTACAGTCTTTTTGAAAACAATATGGATATTCCTCCAAAGACTAGAAATTGAGCTCCCATTTGACCCAGCCATGCCACTGCTGGGAATATATCCTGGGAAGCCAAAAACACACAGCAGAAACTCCATCTTCACTTTTATTTTCATAGCAGCACTATTCACAATAGCCAGAATCTGTAAACAACCAGAGTGCCCAAGAACTGATGAGTGGATAAAAAAAACTGTGGTACATCTACACAATGGAATACTATGCAGTTGTTAGAAAAAAATGAAGTTATGAAATTTGCCTATAAATGGATGGACATGGAGAATATCATGTTGAGTGAAATTAGCCAGAAGCAAAAATGAAGTTATAAAATTTGCCTGTAAATGGATGGACATGGAGAGGATCATGCTGAGTGAAATTAGCCAGAAGAAAAAGTGAAGCTTTGAAATTTACCTATAAATGGATGGACATGGAGAGGAACATATTGAGTGAAATTAGCCATAAGGAAAAAGATATAGAATGACTGCATTTATTTGCATGATGTAAATATATATACATATATGCATATATATTATGAAACAAATATCCAAGGTCTGCTACCCGCACGGCAGAGCCTGGCAAGCTACCTGTGTCGTATTTGATATGCCAGATACCAGTAACAATTATAGACCTCCTTCCCATGACCTGATGGAATGGTTTGAGGCTCTTTATGTTCCTGGAGCAAGCAGGTTCCCTTGGGCTCTGCTTGAATGAGGCAGGTCATATGGAGATGTTACTGGTGCCCGCTCGAGCAAATCGAAGATGAACGGGAAGACAGTGACAGTGATCCAAGGTCAGGCAAAACACGGATCAGGAGGTCATATCAAAGGTGGAATCTATCTCAAATGTGTGGGAATCAGAGGTTAGGTAAGACAGAGAAGAAAACAGTGTGCTAATAATCGTTGAAAGTGATAATACCAGACTAGAACTGAGCATTGAATACAGGCAAAAAGATACACATGATAACCTTTAAATGTATGTATTGTAATCCACAGTGTGTGATAGAAGGAGAGAGAGAGAGAGAAAGAGAGAAAGAAAAAGAAAAGAGAAAGGAAGGAGAAGGAAAGAGGAAAAGAAAGAAAGAAAGAAAGAAAGAAAGAAAGAAAGAAAGAAAGAAAGAAAGAAAGAAAGAAAGAAAGAAAGAAAGAAAGAAAGAAAGAAAGAAAGAAAGAAAGAAAGAAAGAAAGAAAGAAAGAAAGAAAGAAAGAAAAAGAAAGAAAAGAAAGAAAGAAAGAAAGAAAGAAAGAAAGAAAGAAAGAAAGAAAGAAAGAAAGAAAGAAAGAAAGAGAAAGAAAGAGAAAAGAGGGAGTGACGGACACTGGTGGAGGGATGGATGCTGGAACACTGTAAGACCGAAACCCAAATATGAACTTCTTTGTAATTGTATATCTCACGGTGATATAATAAAATATAAAAAAAGGAAAAAAAAGCAGGTTGTGAGAGGAAGTTTCCTATCCCTCATAATAAGGAGCTATTTTTTTTTTTGTGGCCCATTTCTACTCATCCCAGGAAGAAGAGAAAGGCAGAGCAGCATGGATACCCAATTGACACAGGAGAGATCTGCCCCAGAAGCAAAGCACAATTCCAAAGATCCAACTCCCTTTTGGTGCCAAGGCTCCAAGTTTGTTTGTTTTTCCCTCTGTACAATGCCAAGTGACCTCTAGCTGGAATGAGTCACCGAGTTACCCAGTTAGTATTCATTCCCCAAGGCATATCTCTGAAATCCAGCTGGGCATTTCTGAGTCAGGTCATTTTTTATGACTATTGCATTCCTCTGTCAAAGGAGTTTTTTGTCTAATTTTCTGCAGAGAATAAAAATAATTTCATCCATATTTTTTTGAACCCTAGCAAAACTCAAAATCATTTGGATCACTGCCAGCATTTGGTCCCAGGCGTCCACTGATTTTACAAAAGAAGAAAGTTTAATTCTTAAAAATTGTGTTGGAAATATTCTACAACCCCCACCACCACCCCGCAATTTCTTTCCCCCAAAACTTATAAAGATCTTACTGTTTCCTGGAAGTTCTATGTCTGCTTGACAAAAAGATTCCAAGTTGATTTGATGCAACATGATCATTGCTTGTGAGAATAATTCAGAAGCAAAAATGCTCTGGCAATATTATTTAGAGTCTGAACTGCATTTCTTTTATCTAAGTTCTCAAACTGACATTTAGCATATACATTTTTTTTTAAAAAATTTGCACTCTCTGATAACCACTATGGTTTTATGAATTCAACCTTTTGTGGATTCTTTACATACTGGCCTCATTAAGTTTTTTGTCTTTTTGTTTCTGGCTTTTACTCAATTAGAATAACATCCTCCACATTCTACCCATGTTCTTAAGGACAGTATCATTCCATTATATACGTATATACATATGTAATACATTATATATTATTCATATGTGATATATATCCTAAATCCATTTATGCACCAATAGACAAAAGATGATCTTTTTAGAGAAAATATATCTAGATCGAAATGAGGAGCATTTTATCCTGATGTCCTTAGAAGAGGTACCCAGTAAGCCATCTGCAGAACTTTCTAGTATAATTTTATTTTTTTTCCCACTGACAAGTCTACAGCAGTTATTGCTGTTTCTCCCAGTGTGAGAGTGGCAGGGACAACATACAGTTGCTTTCATAGATACGTAAGTATTAAATAACTGGTTAGATGGCTCTTTGGTGACTTTCTAACTGTACCAAAAAAAAGCCTCAGCTTGAAATCACCTATTCTCAATACAATCCATGAATCCTGCCTATTCTTACCACTACATCTTCGTAATACATTTCCTGCCTCACTGTGGTCCCTGAGCTATCTTCTAGGCTTTCTCTTCTTCCACCACAGGGTTCAAGTAGCTTTAGCTTTTTCCATTTAAATTCTTGTACCCAAATGCTATTACATTTTACAAAACTTTATAACCCATTAGTTATATGTGCTACTTTGATGAAACTAAACTAAGCAGAAGGTAGGTATACACAGTAGGAAGAAAAGAGGGGACTGATTTCCTGAACGTGTTCTTGTCATCAACCTGGAAGAGTTAGATGAGACCCTCCAGTAAAACTGAGTTGACAGATTAGAATTTCTGAATGGAAATCACAATCCAGCCCGCCTCCTGACCTCTCAGAGAATTCAATGATTACCTGCTTAGAGCAGCATGTTGGTGGTACCTATTTTATCATCAAATCCTAGAAATAGTATTTGAGTTCTGAAGGTATAGAGATGACAATATAAATTCACAGAAAGAGCCATAAATGTCAATATTACTATCCAAGTTACATACAAGTTGCCCCACACAAAAATTTTAATGTGATATTCAAAATAACTTAAGATTTTTTTAATATCTGTCCAATAAGCTAGAATTTATTCCAAGGGCCTCTTTTAAAATATTTTTTTTAAAACTTTTCCCAAAACTCATTTCAAGGACTGTCCTAAAAATCTCATCATTTTGTTTTACAGACATTTTACAGGTTCATTAACAGTTTTCCAAACTTCTACAAGATACAAAAGTCTTGCCTTTCCAGCCATACAAAGTCAATTGTGAAGTCTTTGTAATTAATAGGCAGCAATGGTATACAATTTCCAACATCATTATATAGTGTCTGCTCAAGAAAACTCACTCTCTCTCCTGGAGGTCCTGTTGGCCCTGGTGGACCTGGTAATCCTGGGGGTGCCCTACACAAAAGAGAAATAAATAAACAGGTGAACACTACCATATACTTCCCATGAGACAACTCTGAAAAGAAATGGAAAACCAGAACCAAGCAAAGTGCCAGCCAGACAGTAGAATCCAGTCAGCGAACAAATACTTAAACAGCACAAAACTGAAGACTAAGACAAGAGTAGGAAATGGAAATACCGTGAAGCACACAGCCAAGCTTCTGCTTTGCCACTTAACCTTGGATCACCTTTTGAAGCACTACAAGGCAGCTTCCATGCAACACCGGATGAGTGAAAGAAAAGGCAACTTCAAGAACAACTCACTATTCGGCCTGGAAGTCCTGGCTCCCCAGCGTCACCTTTCATCCCTTGGCGGCCCTAGGGCAAGCAATGGGAAAGCAGGCTCAGGCATTTTGCAGAATTAAGTGCAAAGGGAAGACGTGAGTCATTCTGAAATCTCTATCACTTCATAAATCCAATGTAAGCATATTTTTCAAGGGAGACAACTAAATCTATTTTCATTGATGCTCACTTATTCAACCAGAAACATTATTAAAATTTCCACTTATAGTGTAATGGGTCATTTTATATAATTATGGGATAAGATATCTACTTTTTAAAGTACATTGCGGAATTTACATAGAAATAAAATCTGAAGATTCAACAAACATAGCTAAAAGTAAGTACATTCAACCCCTTTAAGCAACAAAATGTAGTTCTTTCACATTTCTCATTCTTGCCTATGTCTAATACAAACAATTTCCCTTCTAAGTGCCCCCAAAATTATCTATTATCTATCAGAAAAGGATGCCGTGTATGCTACATATTGAAAGCACTCTCAAAGTCTTCAGAATGTTGAAAAATATATGAATTACTACTTTTAAAAATTATTTAAAGGTTAAGTAAGTAATAGTTTTTCCTGCAGAGTTTATATTACAAGATATTTACATTTCTGAAGCTAGAGACATAGGGAAGTCATCTCAATGACTAGCCTTGTTGAATACCCTTAGAAAACATATGAGTTTGGCAAAAATAGTAAAAAATGTTCCACTTAGATTTGTTGTTAATCCACCATGCTCCCTTAGTACAGAAAGCCTTTGTGCTTACTTGTTCTCCAGGAATAGAAAGTCCATTGGGTCCCTGGGGCCAGGAGGACCCTGAGGGCCTGGAGGACCTGTATCTCCACGAGGACCAGGTGGCCCCTAGATTCAACAGAGAAAAAAAAATACAAAGTTACATGATGTTCTTCCAGTGCTAACATCCGTTCAGAAACATCTTCATGAGATACCAACCATGTAATCTTTGTAAACATTTTAGAAATCTAGACCTGCAAAAAATATTAGCAATTCCAATCCTTTTTCCATTTACTATTCATGAAAAGAACAATTGTAAATTCATAAGAGAAATTAGTATCAGAAAGATATTTCTTTTTTTTTTTCCTTTTGGGTCACACCCGGCGATGCACAGGCTCTACTCCTGGCTCTGCACTCAGGAATTACTCCTGACGGTTCACAGGGGAACATATGGGACGCCGGGGATCGAAACTGGGTTGGCTGCATGCAAGGCAATCGCCCTACCCGCTGGACTATCACTCTGGTCTGAAGATATTGTTTTCTTTTAAAAAAGTGAAATACACTAAAAGAACACATAGATCTTTATCTTTAATGATTCATATGAGATCAATGTTCAAATTTCATTGGACTTAATTTACCTTATGCT
Source organism: Cryptotis parvus (assembly GCA_021461705.1). Taxonomy (NCBI): domain Eukaryota; kingdom Metazoa; phylum Chordata; class Mammalia; order Eulipotyphla; family Soricidae; genus Cryptotis; species Cryptotis parvus. Next base: position 23,272 of record JAJIBD010026716.1, read on the forward strand.
CGTTCTTACCTCTCATTTACTTTGACTTACTTCTGAGACTAATGCATATATAATCAGGCAAGGAAATAACAGATATTCCCTGAGTATTCTATACTAGAACTTCTTTTCTTGGTGGAAAATCATATAGACCTGAATTAGTATCTTGGACTCACCTTATTCTAACTAGATCAGCTTATCATTAGAGATATTATGATTAAAATACACATTATCTTCAAAAAATATTTTAGTACAAGATTTGAATTGTTGTATGGAAGCCAGCGAAAAACCAATAGGAAATACCACCAAAGCCTAAGTGAACACTTTGCAGTCACTCAGCTCTTCTCTGACACATGTGGATAAAAACTAAAAGGTTATCCTAATCCTCTCCAGCTTTCCAGAGGACTGGGTTCCCTGATAAGTTTCCACAGATAGATGATCTGGTTCACTCCCATTTAATCTCTATATTCCAGCAGCACTTGTGTTCTTCCAATCCCCATTGTACAATTCCTATAGCATTCCGACATTGTGTTTATTTGTTTCTTTTGCTATTCTAGCTCTATCACTTTGATGTCTAGGTATAAGACAGAAGTAATCATATTGCCTACACACTAAACTTTTAAGCAACTTACTCAAGATCACATGCCCCTTTAATATAAAGCATACTTACAACTGCCCCACTGATGCCTCTTTCACCTCTGGGACCTTTAGCACCTGGTCCTCCCTAAAATACACAGTAAAAACACATTCTAAGTGTGAACATGGGAAAGAAAGAAGAAATTGATACATAAAACTGCTTCATGAAGCAGTGCATTCACAGGGGAATACTTCTACAGCTATATAAATGTTATATATCAACCAAATACCGGAAGAAAATAATTTCCAAAAATTACATAAATGTATCATTTTTTTAATTTTTTGGGTCACACCCAGCAATGCTCAGGGGTTACTCCTGGCTCTGCACTCAGGAATTACTCCTGGCAATGCTCAGGGGACCATATGGGATGCCGGGATCGAACCTGGGTCAGCCATGTGCAAGGCAAATGCCCTACCCACTGGACTATTGTTCCAGCCCCTAAATGTATCATTTTTTTTTGCTTTTTTGGGTCACACCCGGCAATGCTCAGGGTTACTCCTGGCTCTGCACTCAGGAATTACTCCTGGCGGTGCTCGGGGGACCATATGGGACGCCGGGGATCGAACCCGGGCCGCACAGGCCGGCCACGTGCAAGGCAACGCCCTACCCGCTGGGCTATCGCCCAGCCCCTAAATGTATCATTTTTATATTCTAAACTTTCCTTATTAGCAGATTTTGAAGTCCTTTAAAATTTTGAGGTATAATGGAAAATACAATTTATTTAAATACAATTAAAAGTTGCTTTTGTAATTAGGAGCATGAATATCTTCAGAGAAAAAAATAAGCAAAAAGATTATCTTAAATATATCCATCTCAAAATATCAGAAATGGTAATTTAGATACCATTAAACAAAAATAAATATTATTTACTTGTCATCCAACAAGATTTCTTTTAGCTAGAATAAATATTTCTACATCTAAAAAACATCTAAATTCTTTCCATGATATAATTTTGATTGTAAGTATTAATAAAAGAAGTCAACATTAATGAAAAACATTCATTATAATTCCTGTAACATTTTTAGCCTGTATATAAGTAATGGAGCTAACCAAAAACCAATTTATGCTGTGAAAATATTTGCTGGTACTGTTTGGTATACTGAGAGTAGTGATATTGGTATATGAGTCCCTCTGAGGTGTTTGTAATTTAATCAAGAGGTTTTAACATTATTGATGAGCTATACTACTACTATATCTTCAATATTCACTATGCAGTTTCTTGGTCTCCCTTGCACTTATAATATGCCTAGTAATAGTTTCCTCACTTAAGTTATTCCAAACTACAATACTTTCCCTTAGAGTTTCTGATATCAGAACACATATAAACTATCCTCTTCGTAGGTTTTCATATAATATGACTTTAAATGTAAGGTTCCTATTGCCGAGATTCTAAACAAGTTATCTAGGGTCAGCCTTTCAACAGTAGCTCAATAACCTAAACACAAGAAGAAGCTTTAAGGGAATGTATAGAATTTTCAATATTAGGTGATTACAAATAAAAATCTAGACTTATATCTTTAAGATAAAGCTCTTGAACAAGTCCATTTCATTCATTCCTGTGTGGCTAGAGAAATGCTATCAAATATTTTTCTTGCTTTATTTAACACCTGATTTAAAACACACTCCTTGCAAAAAAAAAGGTATGTAATTTAGATTATTTCAGATATTTTGATACAAAATATACACTTTATACTAGCAAAAAGATTGACCATTTCAAAGATTTTACCAAAAAAAAGGGAGGAATGAGGAGGAATGATTTGTTTCCTTACCGCTGGCCCTGGCGGTCCTGGAGGTCCAATGCTATCCTGTGAGCATGTGCAAGCATTTGAAGGGCAGGGCATTTTGCTTCATCTCTCTGAAAGTTTCCAAAAAGAATTGCAAAGTAAAAAATGTCTTTCCATCTCCCACCCACTTCTCTTATTTACACAAGAAAATCTGTTTCCCAACTGGAAGGCATCATTTCTTGTTATCATTACAAATAAGTTTCTATTGGGGTTTGTTTTACTCTTTTTTATCTTTTATGCTGTATACTTCAAACATAAAACATATGACAAGTATTTATAAAAGCAAGAAGAGGAAAAGAGAAGTAATGGGGAAACGGGTCAAAAACCTAGGGTATACAGTGATATTGGCGTGTGGTATAGCTCTAATTCCAAAACACGATCTCAACAGCACTGTAATAAAAAGACCTAAACTACAGCCACAAAACTTTAAAAAGAGACTGTCAAGGTGTGGGGAGGATTCAGAGAGGGATAGAGAGGGAGCATGGGAACTCTGGTAGAGGAAAACTGACACTGGTGGGGGGATTCGAGTTGTAATATTGCATGTAAGACTCATCTATCAATAACTTTGTAAATCATGGTTCCTTAATTAAATAAAACCACCACAAAGTCACCGGTAATTAAATCTACCGTTAGAGAAATGGTGATTATCTCGGGTTCTGGTCCCCATTATATTCGGAACCCAACCTAAAATCCTTTCCATGGCCTTCAAAGACTTATGTTCTTTAAACCAGTGTCCACCATGTTGCCTGTCATGTTGAATCACTATCCTCCCATTCTTCTGCTCCAGCCCCAGTGATGCACTAAATGTTTCTTCAGATATTAGGGTCTTTGCATTTCCTGTCCTTCTGCCTGGATCACTCTTTCTCGTTTATTCACCTTGTTTGCTCCAGCACCTCATTCAGATCTCAGTTTAAATCACACCCCTACCACTATGAGTCGATGTTCCCCACCTGGCTCTCTAGTTACCCCTTAACATAGATTTGTTTTCCACTCCAAGACTTTCACTCTACAATCATTCCAATTGCTTGTTCTTACTTTCCCTTTGTCTTTCACTAGAATAGTCACTTTTCACTACTATAAATCTAATTATTTTAGAATAATTCCCAAACTATGTAACTTGTCTTCCTGTTGTTCTTTGATTTGCTCAAGTGGGTGCCAGTAATGTCTCCATTCGTTGGGATGAGGTCCATTATTGTTACTGTTTATGACATATCGAAAACACAATGGGTAGCTTGCCAGGCTCTGCCGTGGTTCTGGGTTCATCCTAGAGGACCCAGTCTTTGATAAATATTTATGGAGTTGACAAATATTTATGGAGTAAAATAATGCACATACATCCATGGATGTATACATTTAATTTTTATAAAAAGCTTCATCAACATTGAACTTTGTACCTATTACCCAGGTACTATAAGGAGAAAATTATTAATCATCTCCAAAATCTATGTTTATTCCTACCTACCATAAAGTTCAGATCGCTGAGAAGAAACTGCTGGTGTTTAATAAGCAGTCAGAGAGCTTTGCAATAAGTGGACATATTAAACATACTGACTCAGTTGGACCTATCCTTTAGAGTAAATTTCCAGATGTGATCTCATGCATTCCCGGCTTTCAGAGGAGGGGGTCAATGGCCTGAACTATGGTGGCTGATGAGCACTTACATAATGTAAGTCCCTGAGCTTCATCCTGGAGATGCAGTTGCTGAGTGCTACTTCCTCTCTCAGACCATCTGTGTCACAAAGGCTTATTCCTTGGGGTCAATTAAAGCCATGACAGGATTCAATCCATTTTTTTTTACTTACCCTAGAGGGAATATCACAGCATCTGTCTCTACTGGTCCACACTGGACTGCAGACAATATCAAAATTCTGGATTTGAAACTGCAAACAACCAATAGCAACATCAGCTAAAAATGCATGAAAAGCATTTTATATTAACATTTCCACATTCTAGCCCTTGCCAACTTCTCACATAGACTTTCTCATGGGGTCCAACCCTTGACAGCAATGTGATCCTTAATTCATAAGGAAATAACATAATAACATAAAAAATATGCCTAAGAAAAAGAAAGAAAAAGTAAAGCAAAATGCTTATGTGGAATTTCCACTTGGGACCCACATCTTGCTAAAATTAAATGTTTCATTGGTTTTCTTTTGATTACAACAACATAAATTTACTTAATTTTTAAAATTTTTATTTAACATTAATCAAATTTTAAGAATCTACTCATAGAAAAGAAACGTTAAAAGAAAATTCCTCACTTATTCTAAAATTACCATTTTAATTTTTACCTGAAGGTTGACATAAGTTTTCCTTAGTGTAATTATTTCAATAACATAAACTTTCTATATTCATGTTTTTAAAAATAATGCTGCTTTGATAAAAATAATTGTTTGCATGCTCCCCTTTTTAATAACTCTTATAATTGTTCTATTTGAATATCAAATTCAATCTTTAACTGAAAGTGTAATATTTAACCACAATTCAACTTGTCCTAATTATTTCTACATAATGAAGTAAAAAATTTACTTTAGAAATCAAATAAAATTCTATTCATAGAAGAAAGTTAAATTACACCATGCAATTTTACAAAAATAATAAAAGCCAAAGCTATTCACCTTGCTTTCAGAATATTATTCTTTATTATCATTATTTCATTTGACTCTAATATTCAGATTTAACTATTTACACTAGTTATCATTGTCCATGGGATTGATAGGCTCCTCTCTTAAACCTGAGCTAGTGAAACTAAGGAGAAATGTGGTCAATTGCGGCCCTTCTACAAAGTTCTACAAAGCTCTTCTTTTAAGGGTAAAAATGACTCCTTTACAAAGAAGCCAGATTTCTGATCATAGTCATAGCCATTTGTACACACAGGCTGAATGTCCTAATAGCACAAATTTGTACCAACAATTGCTATCTCTAAAAAAAAAAAAAAAAGTAAGTTAGTTTGAATTTTACTAGTTATTCTGGCCACTGCTGGTGTTTTGTTCTCCAGCTTGATTCCATTTCAAAATGTTCTCTGATGCCCTGACATCTTATTTTGTTTCTAGCAGTTAAGCATCTTAATGTTGTTATACCAGTAGTGTATTTTCTCAATGTAACTTTCCTGAGGTTTCAATATGATCATGAAATTAGGCAATTTAATAATGCCTGCAAAAGAAGATCTCGCTATATTACTTTTCTGTAATGTCTTTCCAATTTCATTTCAACAAGATACCAAGAAAACTTAAAACATATTACTTACTGTGGCTGATCTTCTCTCCCCTTTGAGTAGTTTTCCAAGAATTTCATAACCATCAGTTGTGATATTTCCAGCTTCCTTGATGTCTTTTTCTATGATTTCATAGCAGTCAATGTAAATTTTGACACTTTTTTGAGGTCACTACGATATGAACCTAGGAAGATTATTCCATTATAAAATCTCTACCATAAAGTAATTGGCTCATTTATTTGTACTTCAGATCACAGTCTTTTAAAAACCAATAAACAGTGATTTAAATATGCATATCCACATCAATAATCTTGAACAAGAAATCCAAACCCAGATTGAAATGTCAATGTCATTTATTAACAACATAATAAATGACCTGCTAGATGGTCTCAGTTTCCTTTATCAACACACACCACGATTTCTCATTTTCCCTCTTAAATACTCTTACTAAGGAGACCAAAGAAAATGTAGAATAAAATAACTCTGCAAACTGTAGTCAAATAGAAGTTCACAAACCATTTATAAGTGTAATACAAGGGATCACACTGATTTCACTAAATTCAGTTTTTATTTGTATCCCCTAACCTCAGGCAAAAAGAATGTGCACATCAATACATAAATGTAATAGAGAATTAGCACTTTTCTCATAGAAAATTCCATTTCCACACCCTTTATTTGAACTATAGTGTTGAAATTATATCCATGAGAAGTCATTATTAATAGTATATGTAAACCAAAAGTAATAAATCAATAAATTTCTTTAAAGAATTAGCATTTTTATCTAGAGTTTTAAGTCTAGAAAATAATACAGTTCAGAATTCAATATCCTTTTTATGGAAAGAAGCATATCTTGATTTATTCTGGTCTGATATTCAAGACAAACAATATTATGAACCATATTTTTGAGTAGATAATAAAAAATTTGTATGTTAACTATGCAGAGAATGGATATAAGATATTGTTTTCTACCAATTTAACATGGCATTTTCTAAATAACAAGTTAATTAGCTTATAATTTTGAATATTATTTATAAGTAATCAGATATTATGCTTTTACCTTATGAAAACTTCCATAAAATAATGTCTTCACTTCATCTGTATCAAATGTAACTGTTTGCACCTCACCTCTTGTATCCTTGTTAAAGAATGATAGTGTTTTGCTAGAAGCTGTAATCAACATATATTTGTTATTAAAGCACATAGTTCAAATACTTCATATAAAGAATATTAGTAAATAAGTCTTGCTGAAAAGATTTATTTAACACCAATAATTTTAGTTGAGATAACTTACAGTAAACTAGGGCTAAAAATATTTTATAAGCATATACCAAGTAAATTAGTAATGACATACTATATATATCTAAAAATTTCTTAAAGAAAAGAATATGAATAAACATAAATAAAGAATATGAATAAACATGAATATGAAAGAATATGAATAAACATAAATAAAGAATATGAATAAACATGAATAAGTATGAAAGAATATGAATAAACATAAATAATAAAATGTACACACAAATGTCTTAAAATAATATAATTCTTACGGTCTGCAATCACTCCAACTTGTGGCTTGTAGTCTCTGTCTGTAATTTGCCAAATTGCAAAAGGATCACTGGGAGATTCTGGGAGAAGTCTAAACAATAATATGATTGTGTAGGAAGGAGGGAGTCCATTTGGGTGTAGCTCTCTGATGAATGAAACAAAACAAATGAATGTGAGAATGAAGGATAACTGTCATAAACAGAGAACATTTTAAATCTTTGCACCAGGATCTCATTATGGATAATACTAAAGATCATTTATGGGGGCCGGAGCGATAGCGCAGTGGGTAGGGCGTTTGCCTTGCAGCGCGCCGGCCTGTGCTGGCCCAGTTCAATCCCGGCATCCCATATGGTCCCCTGAGCACCGCCAGGAGTAATTCCTGAGTGCAGAGCCAGGAGTAACCTGGAGCGTCGCCGGGTGTGACCCAAAAAAGAAAAAAAAAATCATTTATGAAGCTCTAGCTATGTAGAAGAAAAAAATAGGAATGACCACAAAAAATCCTAAAATTTCATTATGCAAGCAGAAATATAATCTGATAGTCACAAGTATGGAAAATTGCTAAATGGTAGTTTGTCCTTAATGACTAACCTTTTTTTCTAGACAAACCAATTGCAACTTTGTAGGCCTTTTAAAAGTGATAACCATTGTATCTATAGATACAATTTTGAAAGGGTCTTCAAACAAATGTATTGTTTCTCATAAAAATTCTTCTGATCCTGGAGGCCCGTAGAGATAGCACAGCAGATTAGGCACTGGCTTTGCAACAGGCCAACCCAGGTTCGGTGTCTGGCAGCACGTGTGGTTCCACGAACACTACCAGGAGTGATGCTGAACAGAGTCAAGGGGAGGCCCTAAGCACCACCAGGTGTAGCCTATAAAGCCAACTAAACAAAAATCCTTGAAAACTTCTAATTTTAATGTCCATTGATGTCATATGATGAAACTAATATTTATTATAATGGATACAAAATGACAATGTTCTATTACTACTCAGAAGTTCGCTTTCTTGTATAAGCAAGGAGTCTACTTTCAATTCATTTTATCTTTCTTTCTAAAAATATTTTTATTTTTTACTGATGTACCAGGTATTCATAACATTTTTTTTTCTTTTTGGGTCACACCGGCGATGCTCAGGGGTTATTCCTGGCTTTTTGCTCAGGAATTACTCCTGACGGTGCTTGGGGTACCATATGGGATGCCGGGGATCGAACCCGAGCCGGCACAGGCCGGCCAAGTGCAAGGTAAACACCCTACCCGCTGGACTATCGCTCCGGCCCAACATTTTTACTTTTTTTCTAAAAATAAATATTCCTATTTTTTACTGATGTACCAGGTATCCCATCACATTTTATAGAATTAAGTATGGGGCATGCAATCACAAGCGTGTGGTCATGATGTCTGGTCTGTGGGAATATAAAAATAATTCCTTATACAGTGGGCTCAAATGGCCCAGTGGTTCCATTGTGAGATTTAATAATCTCCACTGACTTTCATCTAATAATATATTCATCGACCGTATTTAGAGAATTAGCTCCAACAAGCAATATAGAATAGATTATTCAGTGTTTCCTTAGGACAGGCTCAAAGAGAGGTTGAGAAATATTTGAAATAAGTGTTTCTGTAGGTGCAGTGGTGGTGGGTTTGGGGTCAACTAGTAGAAACCCACTATGTTCTAGAAGCTCAGAAAGTAAATGCAAGAACAGAAATCAGCCAGATTCGCACATAACAACCCAGGAAAAAAAGTCATGACTTTATCAATCCTATTCCCACATATGGGCTGTAATGATCAATATAATTAGTGCCAGCTAAGGGAGCAGACATGGGGATGGGGAGTGGGTGGGAAATGAGAGTCTTTGGTGGTGGTGGTGGCACACTGGTGGTGGGATTGGTGTTGAATGATGAACCTCTCCAACAACTGTATTGTGAAAAACTTTGTACTTTGTAAATCATGGTGCTTAAATAAAGTTTAAAAAAAGAAAGAAAAATAAAATAAATAAATCCAGGAGTTTAGTTTATGGTAAACAAATAAATAAACAGATAAAGATGCTTTTTGTATCAGGAGGTCTTGTCAAAGGTGGAAATTATCACAAACATGTGGAAGTCAGAGGCTAGGTAAGTTAGAAAATGGAACAGTGTGCTAACAATTGTTGAAAGTACTAATACCAACCTAGAACTGAGCATTAAATACAGGCAAAAAGATACACATGACAACCCTTTAATGTATGTTCTGTAATCCATAGTCTGGAGGGGAAGGAAAAGAGAAAGAGAGAGAAAGGGAAAGAAATAAAGAACCTGCCATGGAGGCGGGCTGGGGAAGGGGGAGGGAACTGGGGACGTTGGTGGTGGATGATGGGCACTGGTGGCGGGATGGGTGCTGGAACACTGTATGACCAAAACCCAAATATGAACTTTTTAATTGTATATCTTTGTAATTGTATATCTTACGGTGGTATAATAAAATACTTAAAAATGAAATAAATAAGGATGCTTTTAATTTAGAGATAATAGAACTTAAGCCTTGCACTCTGAAAGGCTTAGCGAGCCCTCTCTCTTTTGGTTTTCACACTTCCAAATTCCTCCCTGAAATCAAACTAATCAAATAAGCACCAGAAGCTCATATGTTCTCCAAAATAAAACCAATAATGACTATTAAGGTCATATCTATGTGCAACCACTCAGTGAGGACAAAAAGGACTTGATTCAATTAAAAGAGAATGTTTCTTGGCTCTGAAACTGTAGGACAAAAATGTGGTCTCGTGTGTCCTTACAAAGTTGACTGGGAGAAATCTTTGAAGCAGAATAGATGGTTCTCTGAGACCATTTAATAAAACTTTCTCCCTGAAGGTAGGAAAAAAGGCGTGTAATCAACTCTTGGACAGAAAAGAACCTATTCGTTCATGAACATTGGCAGAGGGCCTAGACTATCTCTTGAGGTTCATGTTCTAGTACCAAACCGCTAGTACTTCTGGAACATAATGCTGCCTGCTTCTTAAAGCTTATTCTCAGGGAAAGCTATGTGATATGGTAACATTTGTGTATTCAAGAACCCACAATATTTATATCACGTGTTAAAAAATATCCTCCTATTAATTCATTCTTCACCTAGTCAATTTTTCTTCCTTAGTTAACGAGTACTTATGAAAAAATTCAGTCATATTTATATTTCTTTCAGTTACAAGTTCTGAGTCTTGCAAGCAAGCAGGCTGTAGTTAAGTTAAAAGACAGCAATTCATCTTGAGATAAAGTTACACACTGGGTACTAAAGTTAACTAAAGAACAATCTGAATCTGAAAACCAACATGGTTAACCATAAAAGAATTATGAACTTGGTGTGGCCCAACTATAATATGATCTGTACTTCTTTAAAAGAAATTAGCTTTGGTTTTAAGTCTGAATTTTCCATCAGCTTTCCCAGAGTATTTCAAATTTCCAGCATCATTTTCTGACCCTGTCCTAAAAGTTTCTGAAAACTTTGTTTCGCCTTGTTCTTTTCTTTCCATAAGTTGCCAAACACATATTTTTCAACATTAAAATGTTTTGTTTTAATGAGCAAGAATACATATTTTAGTTATCATACCCAGGTGCAAACTTTCACAAAAGTAAAAATAACACTAGAGCTACCCAAGAGACTGCTAGAACATCAGCCAATGAAAACTAGCTGCTGCCTGTTTGAACGTGGATAAGCAAAACCGCCAGTTTTTCATTTTCTGAAAGTCGGAAATAGTAATAAAAAAAAATGCATGCTCTATTCTGTAGGAAACATGCAGCCTCTCTGCCCCACAGGGAAAAAATTTTTCAAACAGTAAGTTGCCTTTTGTTTAAATGGCCTCCCATAGAAGAAGCATAATTACATTCCTAATCTTAAATTCAAATCAGTCAATAATACTGGACCAGGTTGAGATTCTTGGGTTTTCAGAGTGCAAGGCTTAAGTTCTGTTATCCAGTAGAAACCTGGTGAAGGACACTGGTCTTAAGGAACTTAGACAAGGTCATCACAAGAATCTTCTGATGCTATAAAGTTCCAGAATTCCAAGTCATTAGTGAAGAATTTATGGATTATAAAAAGATGCCTGGCCTTTGGCCACACTTACGCTGTAGGCTGACTCACAAAGGCGTTCTTCTGAAGCCTGTATGCTGAATAGCTGGGGAAAGATCCTGATTCCAAAGAAACTCCTTGTACAGAAGCAAAGCTCTTTTCTGTTAGGTTGTATGCTTCAAGCATCTTAAAACCTTACAACAAGTAATATAAGAAAATATTGAAATGAGCGCATGTTAATTTTTTTTTTGCTTAAATCCTAAAAGACATTGGTCCAAGGACATATGCTTACCAGGTGAGGTATAGCCATCCAAATAAATGAGAGGACAACCTGCAATGTACAATGTGTGTTCATTAGGTGCGATTCACCAATACTTCTACAAATGTTTACATGTTATTCCCCCAAAAAGCTATAGACATATATCAAGTAAAAATGCTTGAATCATCTACAAAAATCAATTTGTCAATGTTTCCTTCTGTGGGTTTTTGTGTTGAAGAAATTGTACCACTGACCAATCCTTTCTGAATAAACATTAAAATACCATTTTAACATATTCTTAAACATGGCAAAGTATAATTTCAGATGAAAATTTTCATATGGGTTTTAATAAATTAAAGCCTTTTCTCCCAAGAAGTTTAAATTTATGCAAAGACAGGTTTGTCCAAAATAATTCTCTTCTCTGCCAGGTCCCTGAGACTCATGAAGGCTAAGGAGCATCAAGTCACGGTGATGAATATGCAGAGTTAACCACTGGTATTTCTAAACAGAGTTCTGGAGGTTTTTTAAAGTAAAGTTTATTAGGGTGGGGGGATAAAAAGCTGCCTATATAATCTGATATCACTCAAGAATTAGTGCTAAAAAGAAAGGATAGAAGGATAAACTGGTTTAAATAATCAGTCTTTTGTCCTTAACACAATGTTTCTCCTCCCCCTTATTTTAAAACTTGAACATTAGGTCTTGGAATGACAAGGAAACGTATATACAAATTCCCTCTCCCCCACCAAAAAAACAATGAATTTCAGTGTATCACAAGTCCATTTTTCCCCAATGCTCTCTGAAACATGATGTTCATAGGACAAATAACAATTGGTTTCTAAGCTTCATCCCACAGAAATATTTCTATAAATGCATTTTCTAAGTGGAAATTAATTTACCCAAATGTCACAAGTATTATAAATAGTGGGAAAAGATATTAAAATATTTGATTTCCCTATAAGGCATATTACATCTTCAAAGCTAAATATGGATTTCTGACAAGCACATATTTCACATGATCTCAATAGAATAATGATTCATCAAGTTCTCAAGTGACTTCCCAGGATCTATTTCTGCACAAACTTGCTATAGGGAATTGTGCATTATTTTCAAACCAAGATGTGTTTGGATCTATGTGGACCATGACTTACTTGAAGTGGCAGTTTCACAGACAAATGTAATGAGGTTGTCTTCAATCTTCTCAAAAGATTCAAAGTCATCCACAATGAACACATGTCTCTCACTTGGTTTGCTGGCAATGTTAGCAAGCTCATTATAATCAACATCAGCCACGCCAACTACAAAGACACTGAAGCCTACACAGAGATGTTATAGAGTTAATTTTAGATCCCCTTTTCAGCCTCTACTCTTTAACATTCAAAATAAAAATTTAGTAGAAATAGTGCTGCATTTTTTTGAGGATGTGGAGTCCTTTTAATAAACATAAACTCTCTTTAATGAACATTTCCCTATCACTGAAACTTGGTGTTGGGTGTAATGAACAAAAACACACACTGAGACCTTAAGTTATACCCCACATGCTATCACTGTATCACTGTCTTCCTGTTCATCATCAATTTGCGCAAGCGGGCACCAGTAACATCTCCATATTTCCACGTGCTATAATATTCTAAAATACTGTTTTTAAAATGTAAGGAGCCTGAGAGAAAATACAGGGGTTAAGGTACTTGTTTTGCATACTGCTAGCCCCTGTTTTAGCCCCCAGCACTACATAGCCCCCTCCAAAGCACCACTAGCATGGTCCCCGAGAACTCAGCACTGAGCATCACAGAGTGTGGTCCAACTCCTCCCTTCAATAAGAAGTAAAAGAAAAATAAGAAAAAGAATAAAGGGGATATGCACTTTTTTTAGCCTTCATATTTTCTGACTTTCACATTTTTAGGAACTATGCTTATTCTCTCAGTGTCACATTTTAAATTATTTAACTCAATCCAGTAATGGACTTGCTTTAAAATCTGGGTTTTTGAAACTGGTCTTAGCAAACTCAGGCTCACTGGCTATACTCTGAAACTTTGAAATGGATCCTGAACTCCCAGCAATACCAATTAACTTTTGCTTATTTATAAAATTTTAAAAATATTCCAAAGGAAATATGGACTATAAAAAAGATGAGTTATATAGTTATATAAAAACATCACTTGAGATGCAAGCTTACATAGTCCAAACTTAACTAGGTAATCCAAAATATACAGAAATCTGCTTAAAGTGCTTAGTATAGCATAAAGATTTCAAAAAAATCTATGCAAACAACAGCCTCTACAAAAAGGTACTATCACTTAGCACTTTTGACTCATGACTCAGTCTTTCAGCCAGAGAATCACGCATACACAGGTGACTAATTCCCTGTGACCAAGTACTTTTCAATTTACTATACAAATTATCATGACATACAATTATAAAATATATAAATATGTCCACCTTGGACTCCGCCTCAGAGATAAAAAAGTAGGCAGTTAATTAAAGCAAGTATTAGAAAGGTCTAGTCTCCCCTCTCTAATAATCCTAAATAACTAATCTAAAGGACATCTTTATCAAGTGGCTCTCAGGATATCTGATTACCACTATTTGCCTCATGAATGTCTTCCTGAGATCTTGCTACTCCTCTATACAGGATACCTGCTGCATTAAGCCTCCATCTACAAGGATATACTGAATTTCATGTCTATCCCTATACAAAAAATAATATTAGGATTCACTTCAGCTCTGGCAGAAAGCATTCTCTAGGGCCATCATTACCACTTTCTGATCCTTCCAACCACCATGAGCAAATTAGGTTCACTCATTCATAGGCCCTGCGTCATTTCTTACACAAAGAACACACCATGTAATTTCTGAGACGTTACAAAACCAATCTATAATTAAATGTAGTTTAACAACCTATAATTAAATACAGTTAACATCACAAGGGTATAGAGCACAAAAAATGACAAAGTAAAACAAAATATTTTTTTGTCTTTTCCAAGAATTCTGTTATCATTACAGTAATATAATGAGTGTAATCACTTGGTATCAACGTCACGTCAGTGCTTACCTGACTGTTGGATGACAAAGGCTGCCTTCTTGACCTCATCTTGTGACCGACCATCTGTGACCACCACTAGTACCTTAGGGACGTTCTTCCTCATGCCACTTTCCCAAGTCAAGACCTTTTCTTTGATAAATGTGAGTGCTTTACCTACAAAGTGTGATAAAAATGATTTTAATTATATCATCTCAGTGAAAACTATTTTGATAGCATTAGCAATGTCCATTGACAAGAGTGTGATTGATAAATGTGATGCTCTACTCAGTTGTGTCATCCAAAAAGCTTTGGAGAGTTTGTATATTATTATTGTCTGAATGTATTTTTAATATATTACTATTATTTATTGAATCACCATGAGACACAGTTCCCAAATTGTTCATGATTGGGTTTCATTCATACATTAAAACACCTGTCCCTTCACTAGTGTACATTTTCCACCACCAATGTCCCCACTTTTCCTCCTGTTCACCCGCCCCCCAGCTTTACATCCTTGGCAGATACTTTTCTTATTTCTCTCTCTCTCTACCACTCTCTCATACTCATTCACTTACTTGCTCTCTTTCCTTTGGGGCATTCACTGTCACTGTCTTCCCGTTCATCATCGATTGGCTCGGCGGGCACCAGTAACATCTCCATATGTCCTGTCTCATGCTAGTAGAGCCCAAGGGCATCTGCTTGCTCCAGGAGCATAAAGAGCCTCAAACCATTCCATCAGGTCATGGGAATGAGTTCTAAAATTGTTACTGGTATTTGGCATATCAAATACGACCACGGGTAGCTTGCCAGGCTCCGCTGTGCAGGCTGTCAGTATTTTATTTATTTTTGGGTGACCCCCCCCCCCCCCCACTAGAGATGCTCAGGAATTACTCCTGGCTATGGTCTAGGTCACGATCACGATCACGACCTTCCCGTTCATCATCTATTTGCTAGAGCGGGCACCAGTAATATCTCCATATGTCCTGTCTCATGCCAGTAGAGCCAAGGGCATCGGCCTGCTACAGGAACATAAAGAGTCTCAAACCATTATACTAGGTCATGAGAATGACCTAATATAATTGTTACTGGAATTTGGCATATCAAATACAACCACGAGCAGCTTGCCAGGCTTGCCGAGCGGGAGGCAAACTCTTTTTAAACACCTCCAAATAAAGCATTTATTGATGAACCGCGCAGCTGCAAGGCGGCCACCCGAGCCGGGCTGTGATAGGCTGGTCTGCTGGGTGGAGTTCTGACGAACTGGGGCATTATAGTTTGCAATACAGGTACTGAAAGTTTATCATGCAATACAGGTACTGTAAGGTTATCATGTATCCCTTTACCTACTATCAACACTTTCAGTGTATTATTACTAACTATACCTGTTCTTGTGTTTCCTCCTCTGTACCTAATATTCTGTAGTGCACCAAGGGCCTGAGCCTTGTCATTGTATGTGTTCAGCTTGAACTCAGACTTGACTTCATCACTGTACTGCACAAACGAGACCTAAAAGGAAATATGGTTTGGCGGTGAGAGAAAGTAATCTTTGATTATATTCTGATTCTCTAGTGAATCCCTAGCTGCAGAATAGGCAAGGTAGTACACCCAGAATTATAAGCTCTTTATAGTTATAACACTGATTACTGTAATCTCTACTGACTACTTGAAATATCTACTATTCAGTTAAATTTCAATAACTCACATTAATATTTGATTAGTTACTGCATTGCCATGCTGCCTTTCTAAGATGTAGAAAGGATAGAATAAAGCTTGAGAACATTCCAGGATTGGAAATAAGAATATACCATATTGAACTCGAATGCTGGCAAAACATTGGTTTGCAACCAACTGCTTCTTCACACTGAATACAAATCTTCTTTACAATAATATGAAAAAAGTTTCATATGTGGTAATAATTAACATGCATCACAAATTTAGTGCCAGTGTGTCTAAGTAAAAAGAGTCAGGATTCTTAATCCTTGATAATCAAGATTCATAAATGTCAAATTCCACCTCAGCCAATTAATAGCAGTGTCACTTTAAATAAGGCCAAAATCTCTTTGGATATTTGTTTTCTTACCAGTAAAAGTGCAGGTATAAATATTTACTTTCTAAGGTTGTTTAAAGGCCTAACTTTTATCCTTCTTGAGTTGAAATGACTTCCATGGGATTATATGGGGATTTGAAATTCAGATAATTCCATTTAAAGAATATAGTATGTTTTTTTAAATTACATATAACTGGCATAAAAGTTATTTTCCTGTTTCTAAACTACTACAATGAAGAAGTTGCTAAAATAGAGAAGAAAAATTCAATACAAATGGAATAGAAATGGGGGATATCTCCATAAGATAATATAATTCAATCTATCTCAAGGAGTCAGTGATTTCGATAGAAGACAGTCATAACTAATGACAATAGAATATGATACCTGCTATAATACTAACAAGACAAACTCCTCTGGGAGCACAGAATGTCTGAAGGCATCAAAGAAACCTCTCAAAAGAGCTGGAATTTGAAGTGGGTCAGCAAGATTGCAGAATCCAGGAAGTAGTTAATAATAAATCTGATCAGATTCAGAGAGGTCTAAAAATATCCCTCAAAAATAGCTTAAAACCACAGGACATATAACCACCAGATATATGTGTCACCAGAAGTAATGGGGGTGATTCTTGGTGTATCAGATACATTACAGATAAATGATAAATTATTATTGGCGCCTCTATTAGAATGTAAACCTCTCCAAGTTCCTACATGAGAAACACAAATAATTTTAAAGTGAATCCAAAGCAAGGTAACTAGTAATTATTTTATGTAAATAAATTAAATATCCCTTAAATCAATAGTAACCAGTATCCCACTCAATGTCGTGATAGAGTATTGTAGTGTACATTCACTTCATCACTGAATTCTTGACCTAATTGGGTATGACAACCACAATATTAACTTCTAGAGCATTCTATTTCTGGAAATGATCATTGTTGGAAAATTTAAGCAGGAAGTTAAAGTCAAAACCCTATAAATATTCCAACAGGAAGAGCAACTAAAATATTTCTTAAGAGCAATATTTATTTTCTATTTATCATTAATCTTGATTGGTTATGATAAGTGTAATAAAATATTACCAGTGAATGGTCACCTATGAAGCAGTACCTACCTGAATTCCACCAGGATTGATCTCATCAAAGGCTCCCACAGTATTGAAGATGAATTTCACAACCTTGTTAAAATTATCATCCCCGATACTCCAGGAGGCATCAGTTAAGAATACAATATCCGCCTTGGCCCCTTTGCATACTGTGGGGGAAAAGTAACCCCAAATCTCATTAATTCTTCCATTCTAACAAAATAACACAAAACAACTGAGAAACAGTCTAACACCTTGCTACTCAAAGCATGAATCAAAAGAACAGCACCTCCTGAGAATTTCAGATACACTACAAAATCTGAGAAGTGATTATTTAACTAGCTTTCAATATCCTTTCTGGAAATATACTGTCAATTTAGAATCAGCTTTCCAAAACCATACCTTTTCTTGGGCCAGACAATAGTGGGTAAGCCACTTGTCTTGCATGTGGCTAACCCAAGTTCAACCCCCATCATCCATTTAGTCCCTTGAGTTCTGTCAGGAATAGCTCCTGAATGAAGAGCAAGGAGTAACCCCTGAGCATGGCTGGGGTGGCAAAAAAAAATCAAAACAAAAGATTATTCTGGGCTAGAGAGATAGCACATAGGGTAAGGCACATCCCTTGTACATGGCCTACAGTATTTGATTCCCAACACCCCATATGTTCATTGAGACTGCCAAGATTAATTCCTGAACAGAGCCAAGAGCAACCCATGAACATCACTGGATGTAGCCCAAAAACTTAAAAAAGAAAATAGTAAGTTGGAACTGGCCAAAAGAATAGTATGGCAGGTACAATCTCTGGGATTCCATATAGCACTGCCAGAAATAACCCCTGAGGATCATCAGGTGGATGATCCAAAAAATAAATAAGTAAAAGCAAAATTTTTAAAATTATGGCTTTTCCTAGTAAAACTGTTCAAGCAGCATCAAACAATAAATGAGGAGACAATCAAAGGAAAACAATCATGTCCAGAACTTGAGTGTCTTTTAACTTGAAATTTGATCACTAGAATTAAACACAGGAAAATATGGAAGGGAATAAAGAAATATTTTCAATGTTGACTGTACAACATAGAGGCTAAAAATATTCTAAAATTTAAATTGTTCGTGTATGAAACTTAACATGTGGGTGTCTACATATCAAAAGCAAACCCTGATATAAATAATGAATATTGAGTGATGATTATGCTGTTAGTGTAGGCTTAGAGGATATAGAATGTAGATGGAATCTTAGATGTATAGATGGGAACACATTGTTAATTAGGTCAATTTTCACCATGAACTTAACTACTCAAAAAAGTCTACTAAAAAAATTCCTCTAAGACCAAGATTTACTAAATTTACTAAATTTATTTTAAGTGTAAATAAATTCATTTTACGTACTATAAATAGTAAAATGTTGTCAACTTAATATTCTTGATAACATTATAGCAATCTATAGTCATAAAATTAAAATACTTTTCTTGGGGATGGGGGACCTATATGGTCACCATATGTGGTGCCAGGAATCAAACCCAGGTCAGTCACATGCAAGAAAAATACCTTTCCCACTGTACTATTTCTTGGCCCCAAATTAAAATACTTTTAAAATCTTAAATGCTTTCAGTGAAAAATTTGAAATAGAATGGGAGAACAGTATAAATAACCAGATAATGAACTTATAATTAATTTAATAAAGCACTGAGAATGAACCCCCAAATTACTGTCTTAATCATTCAGTATGTCTTTTTACAGTTCACTGAAAGTAACAATTGTGACTTAAACTTTGCTGAATGGGGATTTAAAAAAAAAAAAAACTTTATGTAATTCAGAATCTATCCAGGTAAAAGTCAAAATTTTTAAAGCTAAATGCCCCAGGGGCTAAAAAAAAAAAGATTCACAGTGCCCATAAAATCAGCAGCCAGCAAAAACAAATACCCACCACATGATTTTGGGTTATGTAATGTATGCCAAGACCCTACTCTTCAAAATTGTGAGAACAATTTCAAGTGAATATGTAATTCGCTTACAACTAACTTTATTCACGCCAAAATGTTCCTGGAGGAGAAGAACAATAAATAACTGCTACTCATTTTATTTAATCTGCAGCAGGGATAATAAATCAGAAATATTTTACATCAATTTGAAATGACATACAGGCAGGGCACAAAAGGAGGTTAAAAGTTGCAATCTATTGAATGTATTACCCAACTAGATGTACTCACCATCCCGGGCTGGTGGAATTGTGGGGGGGGGAGGAGGTGTAGGTGGCTCTGTAGGGGCTTCTGTTGGTTTTACAGCTAGAAATTTTAAACAATAATTAGAAAATTTTATTACATGCATATTTCATCTACAAAGTATAAATTTTAAAGGCTACTTAAATCTTCCATTAAAAATGCCAAACTTATTGGCACTGACAAGCTGGGAATTCTACTCTGTCCAAATCTCATATTTTTGGTATCTGTCCAACAATGGTCACTGCTGTAAAAAGAATGGGCAAGGTTCGAAGGGCAACTCTAAGGATTTCAGATAGAGTCTAATAAGTAAAAGCCATCGCAATGAATACATATTCATTTTTATACTATCAGCCAGAGACCTTCTCCTTTCATCTATCTTTTTAAAAAATCCAACTCTGTCATGAGTACACATGAATGTGCTACAGATTAGGGTCCTGAACCAGCCATGAATACCCCTTCAAGAGCCTGACATCACTGCTACTGCCACTAGAGAAAAGGATCTACAGAAGTTCCTTCAGTGTCCTACACACAGAGTTTTCTTTTCTGAAACCATGCAGAGACTTGCCATGTCACTCAAAACTTACTGGTATGTTCTCTGACAGGCACGCCTGGTCCCTCAAGATTAGGTGTTTGTACAAAAACAGTGATTCCGTAATCAGTGTCTGGTGAAAGACCAGTGAAGCAGTGACTGGTTTCTGACCCACGCACTGTGATCTCTTGTCCTCTGGTTCCTGGTTATGAAAACAGTGGAAAAATGCCAGTGTCAACATCAATTACATTTAAGCTCATTTAATCTATATTATTTTACAAACAAAATGGCATCTTCCTTATTGCATCTTAGAATGTCATTATTAAGAGTTCCAGTTTCTAAAATTATTATTGTTAATACATACCATCTGCAGGGTTCAGCTTTAGTCTGTAGGAGGTGGCTGCTCGGTGAGCTGACCATCGGACACAGAAAGTATCCCATCCCACCTGGTAAGTTTTCAGATCTGTCACATTTAAGTATACTAGAAAATAAAGAAACAATGTACCTCAAAAAATGCAGTAAAAATAGTTTTAATCAGAACACAATTTTAAAATATCTACTGTGATTAAAAATTATTGTTAAAATGGCACTGTTTAGCTACATGAAACAAAAACGAAAATGTAATACAACCAAATTTGGCCTGCCTTATTAGCACTAATTTCAAGGGAAGGAAATTCCACATAGTCCCTTTCAACACTGTGAATGTCATAAACACCTCATGAAAAATAAAAAAGTTTTCTCTGAAATATTACTTGCTAAGTCCTTATATAATTGTTAAGCACTTGGTGATGACAAAATATATCTGTGGACCAAATCAGTAACCATGTGACTTCTGTGAAAACTTTTAATTAAATGAATGCATTTAGATATTGTCTTATATTAAGTGTTAAATATGACATATATCAGATCATTTATGGATAAATCATAATTTTAACTTTATTTTTCAATATTTAAAGCAGTTTTACATGAAATAATTATATCTCATCTTATACCTTTTTTTTGCTCTTGCTTTTTCAGGTCACACCTAGCAATGCTCAAGAATTACTCCTGGCAGTTCTCAGGGGACCATATGGGATGCTGGGAATAGAACCTGGGTCAGTCACATGAAAGGCAAATGCCCTACAGTCAGTACTATTGCTCCAGCCCCATCTTATACATTTTTATGCTCAATTCCTTATGTATTTATCTAACAGGACAAAAGAGGATTACCTTAATGCTGAGAAAACTTGCATAAGGTAAAAAGAGCAAAAATTAAAATACACTGACTTTACTTCATTTCTACTAACTTTTTTTTACAACTGTGAAAAGATATGACTCACATGTAGTGCCTTGATCCATCAGGGGACACTAAGTCCAGAATCATACTGAGCATAAACATTCACATCATAGGTAGTACTGGGGTTCAGATTGTGTAATATATATGATCTTACTTCTCCAACAAATACTTCCATGGGTTCATTGGAACCTTTAATAACAATCACAGAAATACATATAAAACATGTCATCAATGATATCAAATCTTTCTTAACATAAAACACATATGAAAACATGGGGCTCCTGGGGGAATGGTTAAAGGCTCGGCCAGCCCCTGGCTGTGTCCTACATAGCTCCTAGGGCTTGCTCGGCATGCAGGCAGCCATGCTGGCCAGACTCGGAGCAGAGATTTGGGGCCCCTTCACCCATCCCCCAGACTCCAGGTCGGTGGGCGTGGCCCTGAGCTCCCAGACACCACAGCCAACTGCCGGAAGACAGACACTCCAGATCCACAGCTGCGCTGGCGCATGGCCGCAGAGCAGCCGCACGACAATCTTAGACTATAAAGCATTTTAGCACCAGGTCCTTCCCAGGATCTTTCTCATTTATTCACTGGAGTGATCATTGTAGTCGCAACAAACTGGAGAGGTTATGGGGAATGAGGAATTATGATGTCACACTAGAACTCACTATTGAATATTCACATAGAGAAATCATTCATTGTCAGTATCTGTAGGGCAAACCACAAAGCGAAACAGAAGAGAGAGAAATATAGAGACAGAGACAAAGAGATAGACAGAGAAGTAAAATGTGCCTACAGTGAGGGCAGACAGAGTTTGGGTGGTGGGGGCGTGTTTGGGATATGGGTGGTGGGAATTTGGCACTGGTGGAGGGATGGGTGCTGGACCACTGTCTGACAGAGACCCAATTATGAACATCCTTGTAATTATATAACTCACATGATATAATAAATATTTAAAACATTTTAAAAAAAAGAAAAGAAAACATGGGCACTACTAGCAACATAAACCCTTATGCATTTGCTCACTGTCACAACTGTATTGTTATAGGGAAATAAATGTGAAACTTTAAGCAGAGACAAATTCTTTATTGTTATAGTACAGTACCTAAAATGTAACAGGCTTACAACCAATGTTCCTTCAATAAATCAAATAAATCAATCACATAATCAACTGACTTAGGCGCTCAAGCTTCCCTCCAAGTACCCCTTAAACAGCATTAGTACTTTGTGTGTAGTGTATGCATTTTTGCAGTTGCAGAGAGACTAAGTACTTGCATCTAGGATCTCATTCCACAGGTCAGTTACTCAAGGTTGTCATGCAAATCATGCACACTTCCTCCCTGACTTTCTCTCCATTTCTCACACAGACTCATATTTTCTTTTTCTTGCCCTCTCTTCTTAATTTTTTTTCTAAGCCTTACCTTCTTGAGTTCATAGAAAGTGTCCTAGCATATACTATGGGAAGAGTATTTTCACTTTTCTAAGCTAAGCATCAAGATATGCAAACAGTATAATATTGTAATAATTTAATCAAAATATTATTTAAGTGAAATTGTACATGGGAGACTAAAAGAATGCTTGTCATAAATAAGCTAATGTAGATACCCGAAATTGGATAATACATTATAATGGTGGGGTAAATACAGACCGTTTTGTTCCTTAAATATGGACTGTTTCAGAAGCACAGTAAATATAATCTAAACACATGACTATTAATGTAGTCTGAGTACCAAAAAGACTCAATCTGTTGACCAAAAGACTCAATTTTGTGGACCAAAAGTATCAAAAGAAACATTTTTTGTGGACCAGGCCAAAGTCCACGAATTTGACTTTAACCTGGTCCACAAATGAGTATAATGTATAGATAGAGTAATTAGGATATTTTATACCATTGATTTGAAATGCTATTTCAAAATAGCACTTGAGCTGGTTGAAGAGGGTCTGATATGATAATTGATCAATCAAAAGAATCTAATTGTAAGAGATGTAATAAAGAACCCTCATAAACAAATAACTCCTAGATGCTTTCCTCTGATTAAAAAAAAAAAGGTTTCCTTACCCACTGGCTTATACACAATCTTATATCCAAGAACTGGAGAGGGCGAAGGGTCCCAGGATACCCGGAATCTTGTATACCATTCATCAGAAATGTGTATGTTCTGAGGAGGAAGTAGTCCCACTGGAAACAAATATTGGCACTTATTACTGGCTGTCACTAGCACAAAGCTAGAGTATGGAACTTTATGGACATTAATGATAAGTATTGATAGTATAAATCCCAAAGCAATTTGATAATGCCCATAACGTCTTTGTTCAGAAAACAGTTAGAATGCTATAAAATTGTTGAATAGCAAGCTTGTTTTCAAATTGAAACAGAAACTCAGATAAATGTAGACAGAGGCAATTTACAAATCAGCTATTTTTTTTTATATAGAATGAGAGAAAATAAAAGATATCATATCATTTTTTAAATGCCATACACTAAAGATAACTGAAAAGCAATTTAGAAACTAGTCCAACTACCTATTACATAAGATATGAATTGCTTGGCCACACAGTTAGCAAGGAACTAAAATCAGGCTTTTCCCCAACAATAATCTGTCCGCCTTAAGGAACATAACCAAACCCCCAGCTCCACCCTTGAAAACACAATATTATTAAACAGCATGTTAAGTAGACACTGGGTTATTATTTATAGTCTTACAGGAAATATGTAATTCAACTTGAAAAAACTGTTCTCATATAACTTTGACAAAAATTAACATCAATTCAGTATTAATATGTTGTTTTTGAAATGCACTTGGTAAAGAAAATTTAGATTTTGAAAACATTTTAAACACTTACCAGTCCGCCCATTCCCTGTCAGATGACCACCATCTCCATCTTCATAAACAGAAATAACAGTTATTTTATACGGAGTGTCAGACTGAAGGGGCTGCAATATTACATTATTTCTTCTGCCTGGGACTGTAGTCTGTACAAGTCAAAGTATACATTAATTACCAGTTAGGAGACTTCAAAATTAAAAGACAAAATTGTTTGGTATATTTTCACAAACAGTAATGGTGTCTTCATTTTTCTTTTATTGCTAATGCTCTTGTAAAAGCCAATGGTCTATATGGCCTCTGGGAAGTATTTGACTTGAGTGTCCGGAAGATCTGGCCTCAAAACCCAAACCACTTATGAGTTAGAATCTCAGAAGGAAATTAAGAGGATAAAACTTCAGGACAATTACAGAGTACTAAAGAGCTCAATAGTCTACTTCCTTCATATCAAATTGATATAGGTTATATTTCATATTCTCCTTCAACAAATACATATCAAGTACCCACCATTAACCAAACATATTATCAACTGACAGGAATAAATAATTGAGTAAAAATGGACCCAGTTTCTGCCCTCAAGAAAAGGAGTTGGACATATTTGTTTCCCTGATGTCTCCAGAAATTCCATTTCAATGACAGAAAAAAAAAATTCAATGATCATATATTAATCAAAGTAAAAAGCACAGTAAAAGAAATGAAGTCCTTTAAAACAAAAAGACATCCTGAACTAAAGAAAATATACGCCATACAACTGACAAAGCAGTACAGTCAAAGTAAGCAAGGAACTCATAAAACTCTAAGTAAGCAAGGAATTCATAAAACTTAATAACAATTCCTAAAAACTAACAATTCCTAAAAAAGTAAGAAGAAAGGCTGAGCAGACGCTTTATCAAAGATGACATACAGATGGCCGACAGGGATACAAAACCACATTCAGGGGCCATAGAAATGGCTCAGTCATGTTGAGCACCAGCCTTGCAAGTATGTGATTGTGAATTCAAATTACCAGCATTCTGCAATGCCTGGTAGCTCTACTGGCTGCTGTAGTTGAGCCTGGCATCTCCACTGTCTGATTCCCCAGTGCCTCAAGTGCCAGTTTCATCATAGCCAGGTATGCATGTGCACCTTAAAAAGGAATGTGACCCTTTAGCAAGCACAGCCACTGTATGAGCAGCACAGTCAGGAAGTGTGACATGTGGCAAGCTCGTGACTGCTACACACAGCAGCCCCCCAGTGAGCATCACAACCATAAAGCAAAAAGCCCCCATAAGCACTACAACCAAGTGTAAAAGGCCACAAACGAATTTTGTGGCCACAAAAAAAAATACAACTGAAAACTGTGCAGCCAGGTATGTGTGCAATCTCCATTTGTAACAGCAATAACATCAATAACAATGAAGTAAAGAGAGATGGAAGAAGAATAAAAATTAACAGATAATTGGCACAGGGGCCTGAGGTAGAGGTGGGAAATGTCCAGGGCCTTGGTACCTTGGCTCCTTGATGGTGGTGAAGTGAGGTAATCTTATTCACCAAGATCGTAAATGATAATAACATTGTAAACTAGAATCCATTTGTGCTAACAATTGTTGAGGGTACTTATGCCAACCTAGAACTGAGCATTAAATAGAGGCAAAAGATACACATGACAACCCTTTAATGTATGTTCTGTAATCCATAGTCTGGAGGGGAAGGAAAAGAGAAAGAGAGAGAAATGGAAAGAAATAAAGAACCTGCCATGGAGGAGGGCTGGGGAGGGGGTAGGGAACCGGGGACGTTGGTGGTGGGAGATGGGCACTGGTGGCGGGATGGGTGCTGCAACACTGTATGACCAAAACCCAAATATGAACTTTTTTAATTGTATATCTTTGTAATTTTAAAATAAAAAATTTAAAAAAAAAAAGATTAACAGAGCAAAACCAGTTCAAGCCCAGGTTGCGTGGCTGCAAGTGGCCATGCGGTCCATTAAAATAGTGGAAACAGTAATGTCCTTTAATGCACTGCATTCCACGATGTGCAGGAAAGGTTGGCGGGAGGGAGAGATAGAGAGGAGAGAAAAGACATACAGAACCCGCCAAGTAGTTAAGGTGTGGGAGGGGGAAGGGAGGTGGGGACATTGGTGATGGGAGATGGGTCTGGGTGGAGGGATGGGTGTTGGAACACTGTAGAACCAAAACTCTACATGAGTATCTTGCAATTGTATGTCTAAAATGGTGTAATAAAATTTAGGGGGGAAATAAATAAATAAATAAATAAATAAATAAATATTTTAATAAAGAATATTCATTATCACAAAAATCATGGGAATACAAATAAAAACTATTACAAGAATCACTTCACATCTATGAGAATAGCCTAACCATGAGTAATGGCAAAGCAATAAACTCAAAAGATACCCTGTGCACTGCCTACAGGACTGTAAATTCATTCAAGCTCTATGTAAAAGACTGAATATTTTTTTTCAAATATTAACATAGATCTACTGTATGATCCAGCAATTCTACACTTAGATATCTATCTAAAGAACACAATGTTCTAAAGAATGCTCATTCAAAAATATTATGCATGTGTAAAATAAGAGGGAGAGAGATGCAGAGACAGAGAGAGAGAGATAGAGAGAGAGAAAGAGAGGAAACTGGGATACCTGCTATTAAGGCGGGTGGGGGGGACGGGAGGGGAGGGGTACATTGGTGGTGGAAATGGGGCACTGGTGGAGGGATGGGTGCTGGAATACTGTATTACCAAGAACCAATTATGAACACCTTTGTAATTGTGTGTTTCACGGTGGTATAATAAAAAAAAATTTTTTTTTAAATATTATGCAAGCCTACATTCACTGCAGTGCTCTTTACAGTGGGCAAGATATGGAAAAAATCAGTAACCATAAAAATGGATAAAAAATTTGTGATGGGTTTATAGATGATGTATGACAAATAGATATACAAGTATCTATGTGTCAATAATAGAATACTACTCAGCTTTGAGAAGTTGAAATCCTGCCTTTTGTATCAACAAGCACAGAACTGTGATGGTAAGCAAAATAAGTTAGAAGAAAGACAAAAATTTGAGGTAATCTCACCCACGTGAGAGATACAGAGAAGTGAAACAAGGATAAAGAAGACAAAAAAAAGCTAACCCTTAATCTATGTCTACATAATAGAGGTTAGCAAGGGAGGAAGGCATGTGTATACAAGGGAAGAAGGGATCCAATGAACTATGCTGGAAATATATTGGTACCTGGATGATGAGTGTGGTATGTAACATGAATTTTGAAGAGAAGAGAAACTGTGCCCCTGAAGCATATACATCATGCAAACCAGCATTGATTCAGTTTTTTAGAATCAGATAGTTTGATACTAACTAGGCAAAAAAATGAGGAAAAGAAGAAATGAAAGACACGACACATTGAACTACCTCCATGAAAAGGAAATGACTCACTTGTATCTCTCTTTCAACTCCCCACCCACTTTGAACAACATGGATCACCTTTGCCAGTGATTCCAAGAGTAAAGTCCCTGGTTACCGATAGTAGGTTGAGAGTTCTGTTTTTAATAGTCTCAGAAAATCAAGGGAAATTTTCATTCCTTGCCCACAGCAAGGCTGAATAAATACTAAAAGCAATATCTTCTTTGTTTTGACAAACTAAATGCAAAATGCACTTTATCTCACTTTGATTAAAAACTCTAAGTATACGTTACATGTTTCTCTGATTAATAAAATGGGAGCATAAATTGAAATTTAAAATAAAAAGTTCAAGTAGGTGAAATATTTTACAATGTGTGTTAATGGAAGGAGAATTCTCAAAAATGATTACAAAACACAGCTCCGGGGGCTTAACAATCAACATTTTGTGTACTCTTTTGCTAAGCTATCATACCACTTAATTACTAAACTTCAAAGAATATGAAGCTTACATCAAGAGCAAATATTTACAAATAGAGCAAGCTGCAAAAAACATGACTTTTGATCTAGAGAGAAAATATATGATCATTAAAAGTTTGACGATAAAACAGGAGTCAGTATATTCCAAAAGCAAGCATACTGAAAATGTTTCAATTTAAATAAACATATATATATATCAATTATGTGTGCATATATATGTATATAGATTATTGTACATATATAATTTATATATGTCCATATAAATTAGGACTTGAATATTTAAAGAATTTCTTGTAGAAGAATTGTTTTTTAATGGTAGGTTTCAGTAGTCACATCATTTGAGCACTTATTTAGGTAACTCAGAATAATCATTATTGATCACGAGAGTAAAGCTGGTAAATGGTTTGCCTTGCACACTGCAAAGATAGGTTTAATCCCTGGCACCTATATGGTCCCCTGAGCATGAAGCTGGAGTACAATCTGAGCACAACCAAGTGTGCCCCAAAACAAAAAAAAAATTGTAATCTAAAACATTCTTTTAATCTGTCTTAAAAATATAAATAAGGTCAAAGACATTAATAGTCTGTGGGGTAGCCACAGTAGGCACATCCAAGTGATCCAATATTAGTTTACCAACCTGGCACCAAAAAAATTGCCAGGTTGTGATTTAGAGGTAGAGCACTACATGTGTAGTAGTAGTGTTTTTCTACATGTGTGAGGCCATAGGTTTAATCCTTAGCATTAGAGATAGGCTGGGGATTCCTATCTACCCCAACTATATCTCTAATGCTAACCCCCAGCCTATCTCTAATGCTAAGAATTGAAGAAGCTATCATGCCAAAGTCAGATTTTATGCTCAACTCCAATTATAGCATCCTCCCAAAGAACAAAGGTGCATTTCACCCTCTAATCAAGGAAATACTATTTAATGTTTAAATAAAGGTACATACGGTACATATTCATATATTCATACGTACATATTCATCAATGGGATCACCAACAGTGGGTGAATAAATGATCCGGTATTGCTGAACCGCCCGTCAGCATGATCCCAAGTTACAGAGAGGCTATTGGTTGTTTCTCCAAAGACTCTCAGATTTCTTGGTCCACTCCGTGGTACTAAAATAAAATTTAACAGTGTTAGCTATTTGTCTGTACACATTGTGGTCACAGGAAAGAAAAAGAAATATGAAGGTCAAATTAAGGAATTTGCTTGCAGATATTTCACCTTCATTTCACAATTCCTTCCAAATAAAATGCATATCTCACTGCTTTAATGTGAAATACAAAGAGTAGAAAGGGTACAATTATGAGCTCTTGTTACATACTGAACTCTCAGTGGGACAGAGCTAGGTCTGAACCTAACTGCACCCTCATAAAGAAGGTGTTTTAACCATTATAACCATCTGCTGTGTCAGAAATGTACAGGTCAGTTCCCAAGTGCTCACTTGATAACAGGGCTCCTGCAGAGTAGAAAATGGGAAGAAGCCCTCTTACACGTGGGTCCCAAATGAAAAAATGACTAAAAGATCTTCAGTCAACCCCCCCATGTGGCCACAGGATTTGCCTCAGCTTGGAAATGTGAACTGTGCGGGAAATCCAGGAGAATCACAGATCTGAACAGAGAAGGCTCCCACTCCCTCTCACTCATCACCTACCTCCCACTCATCACTCATGCAGAGAATCCCTGCCAGACTAGTTAAAAGGGAACAGTGTAGAGAAAGAAACTGCCTCACGTGTTCGGCCCTGGCCAGGACTGGGATTCCCCTCTCCGTCCGAGTAGAGAGCTATGATTTTCACATCATAGGGTGTGTCTGGAATCAGTCGCTCCAGATTCACTGAGCGGGAACTTCCCTGGCACCACAATCTGAAAGGAAGGAAATGTCAGATATGGTCTGACAGCAACTCAAGTGCTTATCAAGTCCTTTATTAATCATTACAATATTTATAATCAAAGGCTGATACCAGACACATCTGGTCAATTGCTGTGCTTTCTTGTAAGAGATGCCCAAACACACTACTAGAAAAATGTATACTCAGAAACTCCATCTCCAAAGTAATTTAGTTTATACCTGACATTTAGTGATGTCAATCTTCTTACATTTACACTTAGTACAGGGATTCCCAGGGCCTGGAGACAGTACAGCGCCTCAAGTGCATGACTAACATGTGCCCAGTTGGAGTTTAAATGCCAGAACCACTAGACCTACCGAGCATTGCTAGGTATAACCCTAGAGGCCCTTTAGCATCACTGTGGGACTGAGCAGCACCACATGCTTGAGCCCAGGCAATGAAACACAGGTTCTGTCTGCAGAGTAACACAATTAATAGCCCTGAGCCTCCTCCTCCAGCACCAATGAAAAGCCCAAAATTAATACATAGATAAATATTTCCACATATTACATCCAGGATTTATGACAGCTACGAAAAAATTCAGCCTGAGTGTTGGATTCACATAAGAGAATGGGTTCCTGTGCTGAGAGGGGTGAATTTGTAAAAATAATACAGTGGCCTCTCCCAATGCAATTGGGCAAAGTTATTGGAGTATGCCCTGTCATGCACAGGGCCAGGCAAGTCTTTCAGAACACATGTGTTGCTCATTCACTTATTTCTTCTCAGCACTGTTGATCATTAAAAAGACCTAAATTAGTCCATATGTTTATGTTCCCTTAGGAAGCTGTAAATATCCTTAGTCAATATGTTGTAATAGGCAATATAATTAAGGGAGCATGCCTGGGGGTTGAGGGTGGGTGGGAAATGAGGGTCTTTGGTGGTGGCAAGGGTATATTGGTGGTAGGATGTGTTGGAATATTGAGTACTTGAAACAACTTCACATTATAGAGTTGTATAAAAATACTGTGAATAACTTTGATAATCATAAAATTTAAAAAATAACTTTTAAATAAAGTTTTAAAAGGGGCACATTGGTGGTAGGACTAGTGTTGGAATATTGAATACTTGAAACAACTGTGAATTATACCATTGTATAAAAGTACTGTGAACAACTTTGTTAGTCACAGTGTTTAAATAAAGGTTAAAATCCTTACTCAAATTGATAATTTCTGATTTCTATTCATTTATATAAAAAATTTAATAATACTATGAAAAATACTATCCTTAAGATAGGGAGAGCATGCAGTTTGTAACAGCCAGTAGAAGCAAACCTTAAGAAACGTTCTTAACGTAAACACTCGCACTTTACAACAAAAGTCCATATGAATCTAGCAATGTTCTTCATTTAATACTGTTGTTTTTATTAACAAAGCAACTAGAAGAAAAGATAAACACATGGGACTACATGAAACTAAAGAGCTTCTGCACCTCGAAAGAAACAGTGACCAAGATACAAAAACAGTTCGCAGAATGGAAAAGAATATTCACCCAATACCCATCTGATAAGGGGTTAATATCCAGGATATATCAGGCACTGGTGCAGCTATATAAGAAGAAAACAGCCAACCCCATTAAAAAATGGGGAGAAGAGATGAACAGAAGCTTTGACAAGGAAGAAATTCGAATGGCCAAAAGGCATATGAAAAAATGCTCATCATCACTAATCATCAGAGAGATGCAAATCAAAACAACAATGAGATATCACCTCACACCACAGAGACTGGCCCATATCCAAAAGGGTAAAAGCAACAAGTGCTGGCGTGGATGCGGGGAAAAGGGGACTCTCATACATTGTTGGTGGGAATGTCAACTTGTATAACCTTTCTGGAAAACAATATGGACATTCCTCCAAAGACTAGAAATTGAACTCCCTTTTGACCCAGCCATACCACTCCTGGGAATATACCCTGGGAAGCAAAAAACACACAGCAGAAACACAATCCGCACTTTTATTTTCATAGCAGCTCTAATCATAATAGCCAGAACCTGGAAACAACCAGTATGCCCGAGAACTGATGACTGGATAAAGAAACTGTGGTACATCTACACAATGGAATACTACACAGCTGTTAGGAAAAATGAAGTTATGAAATTTGCCTATAAATGATGGACATGGAAAGGATCATGTTGAGTGAAATTAGTCAGAAAGAGAGAGATATAGAATGACTGCATTTATTTGCATGACAGAAATATATATATACATATATATGTGTATATATATATATATATATATATATATATATATATATATATATATATACACACACACACACTATATAGATATATATATAACACACAGACACACATTAAGACACCAAAATCCAGTGTCAGGCGAAATGTGGATCAGGAGGTCTTACCAAAAGTGGAAATTACTGCAAACGTGTGGAAGTCAGAGGTTAGGTAAGACAGAGAAGGGAACATATGTGAATAAATGCCGAAAGGGTTAATACCAACCTAGAACTGAACACATTAATTACAGGCCAAAAAAAATGCACATTATGGCCTCTAAGTGTATGTAGTGCAACCCACAATGTGTAAGAGAAGGAAAAGAGAGAGAGGGAGAGAGAAAAGAGATAAAGAACCTGCCTTTTAGGCAGGCTATGGGAGGGGGGAGGGAATTGGGGACACTGGTGGTGGGAAATGGGCACTGGTGGAGGGCGGGGTGCTGGAACACTATGTGACCGAAACCTCTAACCATGAACAACGTTGTAACTGTATATCTCACAGTGGTATAATAAAATATTTAATAAAAAAAAATTTTAAATACTATGGTTTTTAACTCATAACTAATTTGCATGCTTCCAAAATCTCTTTTGCCAATTATTCCTACACTCAATACATCTTCTTTAATAAAAGTAATCGTTTAGCACTATACATTGACTTGTTCTTAGTTCACCATCTCGCAAGCTATCAAACATAACACAAATACAAGACTGTTTCTCAGGAAACACAGCTTTCATGAGACGGGGTACCATATGATCTGTCCATTGTTCTGCACCAGCAGTCATAGTAGATAGAGAAGAAGATACTAAATTCTTTTGCTGAGTTCTGGGAAGACAAAACGACTTACAGATTCTGAGGGTCTTGAGCCAGTCAGAGGAGAATACACAATACGATACTGCTGCACAGGTCCAGGTGCAGGGTCCCAGCGAACGTCTAGGCTATTGGGTGTAGGGTTGTACACTTGGATGTTTCTTGCCAGTCCTCTCACCACTGAGGAAAGAAAAGTCAATCTATAGGTCTTAAGTCTGTGTATACATGTCAATCTTTTGTTATCACTTCTCAGCTCGTACACTGTGTAACAGGATGAAACACTTCAATCTACACATAAAAGAGATCAAAACTCCTCAAATCCAAATTTAGTCAAAGTTAAATGTTATGGTTTTCCCTATACAGAAGCAAAGGTTTTTCCAATGAAACAAGCTAGTAAAGTTCATAGTATTGGGTTGGTCATAAGAGGTCCAAAGACAGAAACTGAAAAAGAAGCTTTAGTTTTCCAACTCAGGGAATGGAAAAATAAAGATAAATGTAAAGATAGTTTGTTTGTCTTCTAAGTAAAAATGAACAACAGCTATGCAGTCCATCAACTAACTCCCGTATTTCACTCTTTCAATTAACAAAGAGCTACTAATGTCTTCAGTTCATTTTCAAAAAGTAAAAAAAAGGAAAAATAAATAATATTCAGTTTTTAATTAAGTGCCCCAAATAGAGACTTTGTCAAACACATAAATTAAATTCACATATTAACACCATCCTCTAGGTAGCATCATCTTTTATCATCATCATCATCATCATCATCATCATCATCATCATTATTATTATATACCACCATGAGATATACAATTACAAAGAAGTTCATGATCGGGTTTCAGTCTTACAGTGTTCTAGCACCCGACCCTCCACCAGTAGGCAGCAACATCTTTGTAAACCACTACTTAAATCCAAGTAATTCATCCATAATGTTTCCTTTCATGTATCATCCTATATATTTTTAATTCAAATATTAATTTATATATACACAAAAATCTTTAGGCTTTATTACAAATTAAAGCAAAAATCACTATAAACTGGCTTCTCCAGATGTTATTGACAAATGAGAGCACACAGATCTCTAATACCTAAATCATTTCTTAGCAACTAAAGAAATGTGACTCAGGTAATGTGATAAACAGATTTCAACAATTCACTACATGAAAGTCAATTTAAAAAGAGGACTTCACTAAAGGCATCTTCAAAGATGAAACATCACTAACAAAGCAACTAGAAGAAAAGATAAACATATGGGACTACATGAAACTAAAAAGCTTCTGCACCTCAAAAAAAAACTGTGACTATGACAAAGATACAAAGTCAGTCCACAGAATGGGAAAGGATATTCACCCAATATCCATCTGATAAGGGGTTAATATCCAGGATATATCAGGCACTGGTAGAACTTTACAAGAAGAAAAAAAACAACCCCATCAAAAAAATGAGAAGAAATGAACAGAAACTTCAACAAGGAAGAAATTCGAATGGCCAAAAATACATATGAAAAAATGCTCATCATCACTAATCGTCAGAGAGATGCAAATCAAAAAAACAATGACATATCATTTTTATACCATAGAGACTGGCACATATCCAAAAGAGCAAGAACAACAAGTGCTGGCGTGAATGTGGGGAAAGGGGACACTCATCCATTGTTGGTGGGAATGCCAGCTGATACGGCCTTTCTGGAAAACAATATGGACATTCCTCCAAAGACTAGAAATTGAACGCCCATTTGACCCAGCCATACCACTCCTGGGAATCTACTCTGGGAAGCCAAAAATACGCAGAGGAAACACCATCCCTACTTTTATGTTCATAGCAGCATTATTCACAATAGCCAGAATCTAGAAACAACCAGAGTACCCGAGAATCGATGACTGGATAAAGAAGCTTTGGTACATCTACACAATGGAATACTACGCAGCTGTTAGGAAAAATGAAGTTATGAAATTTGCCTATAAATGGATGGACATGGAGAAGATCATGTTGAGTGAAATTAGCCAGAAGGAGAGAGACAGATATAGAATGACTGCATTTATTTGCATGACATAAATATATATGTACATATTATGACACCAATATCCAAGGCAAGTGAAACATGTATCAGGAGGTCTTGTCAAAGGGAAAAATAATTACAAACGTGTGGGAATCAGAGGCTAGGTAAGACGGAAAATGGAACAGTGTGCTAACAATTGTCAAAAGTACTAATACCAACCTAGAACTGAGCATTAAATACAGGCAAAAAGATACACATGACAACCCTTTAATGTATGTTCTGTAATCCACAATCTGGGAGGGTAGGAAAAGAGAAAGAGATAGAGAGAAATGGAAAGAAATAAAGAACCTGCCATGGAGGCGGGCTGGGAAACGGTTGAGGTGACCGGGGACGGTGGTGGGAGATGGGCACTGGTGGAGGGATGGGTGCTGGAACACTGTACAACCAAAACCCAAATATGAACATCTTTGTAATTGTATATCTCATGGCAGTATAATAAAATACTTAAAAAAGAGGACTTCACAACAATAACACAAAATAAAAATAAATTTTGCGATAGAGATTGACTAAAATAATGTAAAAATAATTGCATACACATTTATAAATCCTGTAATTATCATTTCAGAAAAATGCCTTTATCAAGATCATTATAAATTTATTTAATATACCAAATTTTAACAGTTGGCGATGCTTAGAAGGCAAAATGTATACTTTTTAACCTTTTTACTTTATAATCTTGAATTTTACTAATTGTTCTGCATTTGTAGTTAGATGAAAGTTAGAATGAAAATTTATCAAGGAAAAGTTAAAATTGTCTGTCTTCTTACTTACACGTCCTTCCAGTATCTGATGTTCGTCCTCCATCACCTTCATTATAAACAGGAACTACTGTAACAGTATACGGAGAATCTGGCTGCAGATTCCTGAGAATGGCATAATTGGTATTTCCAGGGATTGGTACCTAGAGAATTTAATAAAATATAAGTCACTGGCCTTTAAAAAGTTGTGAAAGAAATAATCCTTGATTATTGAATAATGCCCAACACTAACTCAAACCGAAGACAATTAGCCAAACAGTCATATGAATATATATTAATGAGTGATAAATTCTATGGTCACATTGCTTCCTTAACCATTACATAACATCTATCCCTATCTCTCATTATGTTTTTAAGTTTAAAATCCGTTTTGTTTAATATAAGTACAGCTAACCCTTTTTATGCTAACCTATAGGATTTTTCCCAGCCTTTCACTTTGTGTACATTATTATTGATGCTTGATAAGCTATAGGCTGTAAAATGTTGAGTTTTGTTTCCTAATCCTTATATTCATTCTTTAATATTTTACTGATGAGTTCAGGTCATTGAAATTATAATATAAGTAATTTATTGCCACTTTTACATGAACTATGGGTGCTATTTGCATTTTGTCATGTTTCTTTATTCTTCTCTTATTCCCTCCCTTCATGGTTGGTGTCTTCCCTTTGTCCAATAAAAATAAGCGCTTAAACTGACCAAAGACTAAGAGTCCAAAGGGTTTGGGGGGCATGTGAACTGAAAGAATCCAAACAACTATGAATCAATACTGGCTCCTAGAAGGTAGATGTGGTGCCCTTAATACACAAAACTATATTCTTATAAACCAATGTGACCCTCAATTTTAAAGTTTTTAAAATAAGTAATAAATATATGCCTCCATGTAATCTGTCACAATTGGTTATGAAGGCCTCTGCACACCACTATAATCCTAGGCTCCCCTAAGTAACTTCTGGAATGATTATTCCCCTAGTCCCAACCTTGGCAATCAGTACCACATTCCATCAAATTTTACTCGATGAAATTCCTGAATACAAAAGCAAATAATTAAATTTTATTGATTCTACTTTTAAGTGATTCAATCAAAATTTTTACAAAAAGCATGCACTTTTCACAAGAGGAAATAATTACCATTTCCTCTGGACCACCTGCTGTTGGTGCATAGAAGAGCTTGTACTGACGAGGATTTCCCTCTGCATGATCCCAACGAACATTTAAAGTGCTGGTAGAAGGGTCATACACTCTTAGGTTCTTCACAGTACTCAGAGGTTCTGAAACACACAGAAATCATGTCACAGTATGATCCTAACAAAAAAAGAAAACACAAATGAAATTTGGTTCATCAATATCTCCCAGGTATCCAGAACTTAGTTGCCACCATGCAGTAAGTGCCCCACAAACACTTAAACATTTTTAAAAATCTATAATAACCTCGTATACAAATCTTATGTCTCTCTGTGAAAGATATTATATCCTAAAAGTCTTTATTTGTGAGAAAGTAATAAATGTTTCTCTACAGAGACAGACAATATATGCAAAAATATTTAAACATCTCTTACTTTATTGG
The DNA here is from genome assembly GCA_021461705.1 of Cryptotis parvus. Classification (NCBI taxonomy): domain Eukaryota; kingdom Metazoa; phylum Chordata; class Mammalia; order Eulipotyphla; family Soricidae; genus Cryptotis; species Cryptotis parvus. Next base: position 60,901 of record JAJIBD010026716.1, read on the forward strand.
CTTTTTGGGCCCCACTCAGCAGTGTACAGGGCTTACTCCTTGCTCTGTGCTCTGGGATCATTCACGGAAGGGCTCAAGGGACCATATGAGGTGCCAGGATCAAACCCAGGTCTGCCTTGTGCATGACAAGCACTCTTCCTACTGTACTATCTCTCTGGCCCCAGTCCCATCTTTTAGGTGCATTTTAAAAGACTAGCAAAACGTCATGTCACACTTGTGCTCCTAGATAAACATGCAATTCATTCCCAACATGGGTTATAAAACAACCTGTAGGAGTCAGACTTTACTTACTAGTCTTCCCTCGTCCAGTCATCCGACCTCCTTCACCATCATGGTAAAGGGAAGACACCGTGATGGTGTAAGGAGTGTCAGGTTTCAGTTTCTGCAGCACCACACTGCTCTGGCGTCCTCCAATCGTGGCCTTGAGTGAAACAGGGATGCCTGTTAGCCTTGTTCTCTCCACCTCCCTGATCTTTTTCAAGTCCTCTGTCCCAATATCACACACACTGAAGCCCTGGAGGCCCTCTATGCTCTCGGTGTGGCCCGGAAATCCTAGCATAGAATCCTCAACCCTTGCATTGACTCTTGAGTCAAGTTGCATGAGAAACTCAGGTAAAAAATCTAAGATTCATAACATTGCTTGTGAACCTCCCCACCAAAATTTTTTATCTAATTAATAAAATAGAAAAGCTCTTTCTGCAAGGAAACTGTTTAAGATCCCAACAGTATCTTTAAAATAAACCATAGGGCGGGCGAAGCCAGCGGGTGGGCCCACCGGCCCCCCGAGCACCGCAGGAGTGATTCCTGAGTGCAGAGCCAGAGACCCCTGAGCATTGCCGGTGTGACCCAAAAAAAAAAAAAAAAAAATAAATAAATAAATAAATAAAATAAAATAAACCATATGAATGTCTAAGATTTATCTTATGAAATCATTTTAAATGTAAAATATCTACCTAAAATCATGCAAAGGATTCTAAACTGTCCACTCACAAAGATATTTCAACTTGCTAGTACTACCAAAATGCATTTCAAAGATCTCTTCCCGGGCTGGAGTGATAGCCCAGTGGGTAGGGCGTTTGCCTTGCACGCGGCTGGCCCATGCCGCCCAGGTTTGATCCCCGGCATTCCATATGGTCCCCCGAGCACCGCCAGGAGTAATTCCTGAGTGCAGAGCCAGGAGAAACCCCTGAGCATTGCCGGGTGTGACCCAAAAAAAAAAAAAAAAAAAAAACAAAAACCAAAGATCTCTTCCCCAAAAGGTACTAATCATAAATGAGCAACAAAGGAATTTTAAGATATTCAAGACTCTACACCTCTGCAATTCTTAATTTTTCCAACGTTTTCATTTACTTTAGAAACATATTCTAATGATTCAGCATTTAAAGCTTTTAGAGTTTCCCAACCTCAAACTCTCACTATAATAGGACTAGAAGCCCCTGCCAGGCCATTGGTAAGCAAAGGTTCCCTTTTATCCCTCATGGCATGAAAATTCTTTCAATTTCCTTCTATTATATTTTGACTTTTCTTTATACTTTGCTTAAGGTCATCTATCTATCTTGTTTAAAGAAAATCAATAAGACATATTAACAGTTGACTGTATTTGAATGTTTATGCCATACTAATTAAAATCTCATTAAAATGGCATGCTGCGCACAGTGAATAGACATGAAAATGGCTGCATATGCCAGATGTTTCCAACTTAACACCCATTTGCTTCAAACAGTCCCATTCCAGACAAAACCTCAATGGATCCATTGTCATCATCCTCAATATGAGCAAACTGAATACTCTAATTTTATAAATTTAGTATTTGAGGTTATGAGAGAAAACCATCACTGGCTATCATCTGATGCTAGCCATATTTGAAATCTCCACTTGGTAGAACTAGTTTATGAGTAAGTAAACTGCTCACATACTTCTCTCATCTAACTCTCTAAAATAATTCTAATAATAGTAGTGCACTAGTCTATTTACAGACTAGCATTAAAATGCAAATATCTCTGATGTATGTAGAGATAGAAAACCTTAAGAGAATCTCAGCTAATACTTTCCAGAAGATAAATATATGTCTCTATTTACAACAAACAACTGAAAGATAGTAAAAAGAGACTCCAAACATGAATTCCATTCAATACAGTAAATCTTACAACTCTCAAAATAGTATGATTAATGAGCATTAGAGGTGAAAACAGTTCAAAAAGAAAAGGGTAGAATTTGTAAAAGTTTATAGATTTAACCAGTTACCGTTTGCTCATTGCCTTCCCCTGTTGATGGCTGATATGTGATTCTGTATTTCTGCACACGACCACTAGCAGGATCCCACTTAACAGTCAAGCTGCTCGATGTTGCATTATATACCTGAAGGTTTCGTGGGCCACTTTTTGGAGCTGAAAGATGTTAAAAATCAAAGTAAATAAAGAGAATTATACCACACTCCAAAAAATGGCTATTCCCAAGGTTATCAAGAGGGTTGTACACTTCCAGATTAAGAAATAAATCTAACCAATGACAAATGATGGTCATTGGATCTTGAATGACACTTATTAAACAGTAGTAAGCAAAATCTTTAAGAACATCCTTTTTAAAAGGGGTGCCAATTGGTGGGTTGGGAAGGGCAAGGAAGGGGTGCCAAGAAACATCCTACAATTGAAAAAGCAGAAAGCTTCTTTACTATCGATTTTACATTATATTTCTTTCATTTGTTCATTAGTTAATCTGTCATAAAATCCAGAAAATTAAATTCTTACCTTGTGTTGTCAAGGGTATCAGGCGCACTAAAAAAATAAAGAAATTTGGGAAAATATTACTATTATTTTATAACTTGATTTTTAAATGAATGTCAAAATAACAATGCCTTGTTTGAAAGCTGATCACCTACATGTGCGCTCACTGCCAGACAAGTCATCACTCTCTGACTCATCAGGATAAATGGCCGTAACAGAAACTTCATACAGAGTGTTCGGGAGCCAAATTTTCAAACACCAAAGTATTTTCATCTCCATTCAAGATGGTCTTGAAGAAAGACAGGAAAAAGCAAACAGACAATTCAAGTCACTGTATGCATCATGCATTCACTGGCAGTTTTTTTACATAATTTAGCCATAGGTTTCTTCTGGCTTTGATGCATGCAATGATTTCAAATGTCACTGATAGGAAAGGATGCTTCTCTGGAAACAGACATAATATACATTTCAAGCATAAAAAGGGAGGAGAAGACAAAAGTAGGAGATACAGAGAGAAAAAGAGAGAGACAGAGAGTGGAATCAGAAGGACACAGAAAGGAGAAAAAAAAGAAATCATGAGAATGAACACTACCTCCATTTTATCTGAGCTTCCGAAAGGTGCCCAGGTTACTCTGTAGAGCGATACATCTGAAGCTCCATGATCCCAAGTTCCTCTGAAACCCTCTGGTGTTACTTCAGAAATCCTTAGGTTTGTTGGAGCTGGTACAGGGCCTGTTATAAGAAAATGCAGAATTATAATTTTCAATGTTATCTATCAAGTTAAGTTGGTATAATTACACTGCCTTGTTTTATTTTAATGGACATGGAAAACTGAATAAAAACAAGAAATTTGCCAATTCAATTCATTCTGAAAGAGAAACATGAGAGCATTATGGAAATGTCAAGAACTGCGTGGATATAATAGGTTATTTATTCTCTGTTAAAATAATAATTTTAAGCACTCTTTTAACTCAGAGCTTCCTATCTTCTTGCATCTCATTTTTTTTTACTCTAATGAAAACTATGGACTTTAAACAGCACTATAGATAAGGACTTTAATATATAATATCAGAAAATGTATTGTAATTAGATCATGATAAGACTTTAAATGATAAGACTTTAAAATGATCAAATGATAAGACGTTAAAAAGTTGAAGTATATTTTTTCCAACAAATCAAAAGCATACCATGCCCTAAAGGAACGAAATTGACGGGCAGTAAAGTAAAAGGAAGTAGATGGGAGGTAACAGGAACGGAATTCAGGGTCTTGGCTACATCTGTGATATAGAGATGTATCTATCTGCATCACACAACCACAACACTGTAAGTAGAAGATCTACTACAATAGCACAACTAATAACTCAAAACTACAATAACTTAACTAAATATTATGTCAAAGAGTCAGGCTGGGAGGTGGGAGGGAGCCTGGGGACATCGGTGGAGGGAAGTTGACACTAGTGGTGGGGTTAGGGGTAAACAGTGTCTGCCTAAAACTATTATGAAAATTTAGCAAATCACCGTTTTATTATGTCTTAATAAAAAAACATAATATGAAGAAGACACTACTGAGCTTTTCAAATACAAGAAAACTTCCAGAGGTATTAATAATTGCTGAAATCCCAATTAAAAGCCCTATGATTGACCTGTTATTTTTGCAATGCAAGCCACAAATACTAGGATTTCATTGTTCTATTATTTCTCTAACTCCTGATAATCAAAAGAACTTTTTAAGAAATGAATCATCAAACATTTGTTTTTAATAAATCTTCAAAAGTCTATGGGTCTAAAGACATCGCACAATATTGTGTTGCATGCTCTTGACCCAGATTTGATCCTCTATATCACATATGTTCCCTGATCCTGAGTGCAAAGCCAAGAATAATCCATAAGCACTCCTGATTGTGACCTCCCAACATCACCACCACCACCACCACCACCACCATCAGCACATAAAAGTCTCAAGGAGAAAAAGAGAGTTTACATTCTCTTTAGAGTTATCATTTTCTTTTAGAGTTGTGAAAGTTACTACTTCCACAAGTGCAATGCTAAATCAACTATTAAGAAACAGTGTTGGCCTGCCATTTAGGCAGGACGTGGGAGGGGAGGGACTTGGGGACATGGGTGGTGGGTGATGGGCACTGGTGGAAGGCGGGGTGCTGGAACACTGTGTGACCAAAACCTCCAAACGTGAATAACGTTGTAATTGTATATCTCACGGTGGTATAATAAAATGTTAAAAAAAAAAAGAAAAGAAAAAAAAAAACAGTGTTGGACCAATGCAATCAGACAGCAAGTAGGACACTTGCCTTGCATGCAGCAAACCGAGTTTGATTCCCAATACCCCAATTTGGTTCCCCAAGTCCACCAGTAGTGATCCCTGATCACATATCTGGGAGTAAAGGCAGCCTCAAAAATGAAATAAAACAAAATTAAAAAAGAGTATGTATTGCTAAGCCAAAGAGATAGTACAGTAGATAAGGCACTTGTCTTGCACAAGGCCTACCCAGGTTTGACCTCTGGCACTACATAACCAAACATGGGAAAGAGAAATGCTAAGAAATATAATGTGGAAAGAAAACAGCAGTAGTGTGCAATGCAAATGTCAAGGAGCAGGTTGTACCATTTGACAAGATGCCCTTACCAAATAGAAGCAAGATGTCAATTAAAAAGAACCTATTGAGTTTCTAATGGGAGCGGATAGGAAACAAGATTCAGACAATAGTGCTGTTCCCACCATCAAATTAATGGGCAAGACTTGGTGAATCATTTAAGTCTAGAACCATACTATCTACTACAGAAGCCACTAGCCATATAAATTGTTTTATACTTAATATAGTTAATTCGAATTATAATAGGCTAACTCTAAATGTAAAGTGATGCTTTGGATTTGAAGGATTATTAAGATTAATTTCATCTATGTCTTTTTACCTTTTTAATGTGACTCTTAGAAAAGTTATAATTACATAAGTGTCTGTCATTATATTTCTTTGGAACACTGCTTTTAGAGTTTGGTTTCCTGGTCACAATTTAATTAGCCAATTATATGCTTAGCCCTGTGCCAGTACTGCTGAACAAAGATTGAACAGAATAAATATATCTTTACCACCCTTAACAATGAGAAAGGGAGAGCAGAGTGGATAGAAAATTACCAAAGGGCAATAATAATTGGGTTAAATACTACAGATACACTAATAGAGGGAGAGAAAATTGGCATTCCTGGTGTTTCAGAATGAAGCAGAAAAGCAGGAAGAAGGTGGATTTCCTCAAATATTTGTTTCTCTTTTCTATAATTCAGTATCAACAAAATCTGAGTGCCACCACTGTCATCTTTAGATGACTGCATCTATTATTAATCCATTTTCTCATTGCTACAATAAAATCACAGACTAATAAGGGCAAAAATATGTATATTTTACTAACAAATCTTTAAACATGGTAAGTGACAAAAGACTTTTGATAGCATATACATCTTTCCCAGAGAAAACATCCAACAGATATCAAAAATATACTTTTCCACAATCTCCAACACACACACACACACACACACACACACACACACACACACACACAAAGTATATGGAACACAAAATAGTGATAGTGGCTCAGAGGTTGATGGAATAAGAGCTGGACAGAATTACCAGAAAAGTAATGAAATAAAGATTAAGCATGGCATATTTGGTTCTGAAGAAAACCAGTGAAGAGCAATTCATGAATTCAAGTATTTTTAAATAATAAGAAAGACAGCCTTCAGAAATTAAATAGCCCAGTACGTTCAGTTATATTCACATCTAATATTGCCTCCCCCATGGTCAATAAGATAACTACAACTCACGGGTGGTTTCTTGAGCCGTCACTGGGGAAGATTCCCCCCTCATCATACACTGCAAATACACTGACTGTGTACTGGGTTTGTGAGAAGAGTTCTTTGAGCGGGGTGCTGGTCCTTGACCTGTCTACCTCTACCTGTAAGAGAGCAGTAGAATTGTTTGTACAGTTTAGTTTTGCATTTCTCTACTGCTTATAGCACACAAGAACATAAAAATTATGTCAAAAAATAAACAATACTTTCCAAATTTGACAAGAATCAAGAGCTAGAGAAAATTAAAATGCTTGAAAGTATGCAAAAATCAATGCATGAGAGATTCCTATCTATCGAGTAAGTGATGACTGATTACAGATTCAGACAACCTATTCATTTTATATTTCCATCACGTCTTTGCCTAAATTTTCAGGCATTTTATCCTATGCATTATCTCGTTTGTTATGCACAAGATTCCTATGAGACCCATTGTACGTCTTTAGAAACCAAAAACAAAACTAACATGTGTACATGTATAAATTAGCTGTTATATAAACAACCAGAACAATCTGTATTGTATAGAGAATCTATTTTTATCTGCCAAAAAAGACTCTACAATGCTGATACTAATACCCTTTACAAGCAAATAGATTTTTTATTTTTTTTTATTTTTACAATTACAAAGATATACAATTGAAAAGTTCATATTTGGGTTTTGGTCATACAGTGTTCCAGCACCCATCCCGCCACCAGTGCCCATCTCCCATCACCAATGTCCCCAGTTCCCTCCCTCCCCCCCAGCCCTCCTCCATGGCAGGTTCTTTATTTCTTTCCCTTTCTCTCTCTTTCTCTTTTCCTTCCCTTCCAGACTATGGATTACAGAACATACATTAAAAGGTTGTCATGTATATCTTTTTGCCTCTATTTAATGCTCAGATCTAGGTTGACATTAGTACCCTCGATAATTTTAGCACACTGTTCCATTTTCTGTCTTACCTAGCCTCTGACTCCCATACGTTTGTGATAATTTCCACCTTTGACAAGACCTCCTGATATATGTTTCACTTGACCTTGGATATTGGTATCATAATATGTACATATATATTTATGCCATGCAAATAAATGCAGTCATTCTGTATCTGTCTCTCTCCTTCTGGCTAATTTCGCTCAACATAATCTTCTCCATGTCCATCCATTTATAGGCAAATTTTATAACTTCATTTTTCCTAACAGCTGCATAGTATTCCATGTACAAAGCTTACAAAGCTTCTTTATCTAGTCATCAATTTTCGGGCACTCTGGTTGCTTCCAGATTCTGGCTATTGTGAATAATGCTGCTATGATAGATGTTTTAAATCCACTCATTGATGAGGCTCTTAAAGTTGCTCCCACATTGAACTCAGCTTTCCATCCCAACCTCATCTCAAAAAATAGTTCACTTTTCTAATATTACATCCATCCTTTTTTCTGTGTTGCTCTGCTCTCCCATCTTTACTATCTTATAATTCCATCTTCTCTCCTGCATCCACTTGTTAATGTTTATGTTAGAAACATTAATCTAATTTTTTATAATTCATAGAATGTAGCGCACCATACAAAACACATGAATGAGAGGAAAATACCATCAAATCTATAAATCTTGGGCTAGACAAATAGCCCAAGTGGGTTGTATGTATGTACGTCGCTATGGCATTTGCCTTCCAGGTCATTGACCAAGGCTCAATTCCTGGCACTCTATTGAACTGCAAAGAGGAATCACTAAGCACAGAGCCAGGTGCACACCCAGGTGTAGCTAAAAAACATAAAAGGAATTATATAAACCTTAATCTATGGATGTAATCTTAATCTAAGATTAAGATATGATGTAATCTTAATTTAATATTACATCAAATGGATGTAATCTTCGGCATTAATATCACAGCCAAACATTATTATGCTGAATATAAGATAGTCCAATATATTATTGACATTCAAAAAGTGCTTAATTAACATAATGAATTATGTAATGAATCAACACTATGTTAATAAAATGACAGGTATTCAAAACATACTAATGCCTATACTTGCTAAAGTTATTTATTGACCCCACTAGGAAAACAAATACCTCTAAATCCTTTCTAGTGTTCAACATACCTCTTTAAAATCCTCTTCTGGTGTTTTGTATCGTACAATATATTTACGCACTTTTCCAGGCACGGGCTCCCAAAGACATTCATGGTGCTATGAGTCACATCTCTGAGTTTCAGATCTCGAGGTCTGGGTAAAGGCACTAGAGAAGCAGAAGATATTAGGTCCAGATGTGATTCTCAACCACAAACTTCTTAAGCTTCCCACAAATTGCCAGGAAGTTGTTGAAAAAAAAACTTAAAGGTGTATAACAAAATAACTGGACAATTGGTCATATGACAAAAGTACCATAACAATATGGGGTAAAGGTAAAGGGTAAAGGTAGACTCTTAAAAAATAGTGATGTTTTTAAAACTACCACAAATTTAAATATAACTCCAGCTTTGGATTAATGTTAACTTTCTTTCACTCTGATTAAATAAGTTCTTACTTGCTAGGTAGCTATAATCAACCACAACTTACCATAAATATATCATTCACATTTCATTATCATATACATAAATTGGTTCAGATAGGAAACAAAGAATAACACTCTGTGTTCTTACATATGTGCAAAAAAACAGTTCTGATAGTGAAGAAGGGCGGTATAGCAAAATTAGCATGCCACAAACTTGCAAACAAAAATCCAAGTGTCAAAATGGTTGGGAAAAATACAAATAATAAATTTTTACCAAGTCAAGCAGAATTATTCCTTGAAAAGAAAAAGTTGTAAGGAAGAATAGTGGAGATATTTTCTTTTCTCGTGAGGATGTATTCGGCACTGCAGCTGCCACTTTGCCCATTTTCCTTTGTCATCATTTCAATGCTGTACATCTCTCAACCTCCGTGTTTCCACACCTCCATCCCTTCTGTGTTCTCTGGACATCTCTGTCCCTACATCCTCCCACTGGTAAAGTGCAGATCCTATTCAAATTCATCACTACATTTATCTTTTATCTCACTATGGGTCTTGGGTCTCAACTAGAGCACATCTCTGTCCCAAGCTAGCACTAGTTTTGTGTAAAGGCAGACTACCTTTCATCTGCCTTTACACAAAACTGAGTTCTAGACAGCATTTAACCTGTAAAGTATAGTAATTTTTTTCTCCATAAATTTACACTCTCTTGCCTTGCTGAGGCTCTTTCTCTGTTTTCTGCCCCATCATCCTTCTGTCTCAGTTCATTTCCCCTCTTGAAGGTTCCTTCAAACTTCTTAATTTCCTTGGAAATCTGATCTGTCAGAGAAGTAAGGAAATCTAGGGGGTGAGGGAGAGTAAAAAGAGGTAGACAGGAGGTAATGGGGCAGACATTAGGGACCTCAGGCACAGTGGTGGTATAAAGGTGTACCTATATATCTAAACCACAGAACCCACAGACTGAAAGCATAAGATTCAAATGACAACAATCAAACTTAAAAAATTTGCTTGTCAAAGAGTGAAGGTAGGAATATGGGCAACCTGGGGACACTTGTGGAGGGAAGTTGACAATGGTGGTGGGATAAGTGTGGAAATTCTACATGCCCGAAGCTGAACTACGAGTAACTTTGTAAATCACAGTGCCACAGGGCCTTGATTTTAAAATTTTTTTAAATACATAAGTGAATTTTTAAGAAATCTAGTCTGAGGGCCCAGAGAGAAAGAGAGTACTGTGGGTAGTGTGGTTGTAAGAGAGTACTGTGGGTAGTGTGGTTGTCTTGCACATGGTTGACCCAGGTTCAATCTTTGGCACCCCACATAGTCCAGCAAGCCTGCCAGAAGTAATCCCTTAAACACAGAGCCAGGTATAAGCCCTAAGAATTTCTGAATGTGGCCTAAAAAAAAAAAAAAAATCTCTGAAACTCCTTACTTTAAAGCCCCATCTATCCCAGCATGCCCACCTCTCAACATGCCTATAGCTAGCTAAGGCAAGGGCCTTAAGATAATCACTGTTACTTTTTTTTTATAACACACACTAAATACAAGTAAAATAAGTCAGAATCATCAAAGCAGCTGTTCTGTTGCATACAAGGTGCTAACCATGTATACAAAGTGCTAACCATGAAGCCTTATGTTCAACTGTGCTTTGCATTATTTACTGGTACAGTCCCAACACTTACACAATGATCTGAATACAGTTGATATTAGATACCTTTTTGGACTAAGCTTATTGATTAATTTGATTCCTTAAAACAGACTTACTAATACTTGTGCCACAGTTTCCACTTCTACAAATTTGAATACACAGGTCTTAAACATAGCAATTTCATACTCTGGTTTCTCTTCAGATCGCATAAATCTTTCGCCTTTTCTTAAACATAGCAATTTCCTCTCAAACTACAAAGAATATTTCTATTCTCATCAAAGCTATATCCCATATTTCAAGAATATGAAATATCTATCACAAGATGTGCCATTATTTTGTTCAGTGTTGTGATAGACATCTAACCAAGACCAGCTATAGGATCCCATGGACTTTCAAATACATCTCAATATCAGATATGTGTTGGGCAGGGAGAATGGACCTCTTAGTGTCAACTTAGGATGCTGTCATAAGTGTAGGATTCATTTTAATTCTCACATTTGATTGCCAAAATAGCAAAGTAGTAACCCCATACAGATCATCAAATTACTATTAGCATTTTTATGTAAAAGAAGACTCCCAGTGAATACTTAGTTTACCCAATAAGAAAAGAATGAAAGCAAGGAGGGTCTTACAGGTAACTTCCCGAGCCGTGACAGGCTCACTGGTGAGGTCATACAGGACAGCCTGGACTGTGACTTTGTACTCTGTGTTGGGAAGGAGGTCAGTCAGCTGCACCCCATTCGCTGTAGGCCCCACACGCATCTGGAGTGAATATGCAAAGGGAAATAAGAAATTCAGATAAAATATTTTCACTTATGGATAGCCAATTACAGCCTTGATCACTTCTAGGTTATAGCAAAACTTCTATTTTTAATTTCCCTGAGTTTCATTTTCTTTTTTTATGGCAACGTCTTAGGTAATGTGTGAAAACTCAAATCTAATTCCCTATTTTTTTTGGTTCTTTGTATGAATTTACACATTAGTTTATAAGTAGCTGCAGTTTGATGGGAAATCTGAGAGTAAAGCATGTCAGGAAGACTCAATGATAAGGAAACGAATATCTCCTACCTCTTTGGGTTTTGTTGGTTCTTGGCTGTTCACCGGCTCATAAGACAATGTGTAGCCAGTAGCTCCTCCCACGGGCTGCCACTGCACGCGCATAGTGGTAGAGCCAACATCGTAAATATTCAGACTGACTACTGGGACTGGCACTATTGGAATATAACAACAAACATCAGTCTAATTCCTATCATTCTGTTCATTTATAATTGCTATTTACCACTTAATTATTGGTATTTTATATGCTGACTATAAATAGATAGTTATGAAAAAAATCAATTAAATGTTAATGTGTCCTTTCCTTGCCCCTGAAATTTAATCTCATTGTCACCATCCCTTACTCAGAATTATTACAAATATTCATAGAGAAAATAATATAATATTTTTTTAAATTTTTTTGCTTTTTTGGGTCACACCGGCAATACTCAGGGTTTCTCCTGGCTCTGCCCTCAGGAATTACTCCTGGCAGTGCTCGGGGGACCATATGGGATGCCAGGGATCGAACCCAGGCTGGCATGGGCCAGCCACGTGCAAGGTAAATGCCCTACCCACTGGGCTATGGCTCCGGCCCCGAAAACAATATAATTTCTAATTGCATTCCAATGACTCCACATCGAAGTCAAAATAAATACCAGTTCCTGAGATTTCAATCTTTTCTGAAATGTCTAAATTACTTCTTATATTTTTTTGAAATGCCTAAATTATTTCTTAGTAATTCATGTGTAAATCACCAGAACAATACTTCATTTAGTTTTTTGAAAAATAATTGCAACAATAGTGCCACAAACTAGTAATAGGAACTTAGGATTTTACAGGTTTTTATTTCTTGAAGAGAAGTTCTGCGGCAGAGTAAAAGGTTTACAGTCTCCCTTTTCATCCCTACCCATATAGTTTTGGGCATTTTTCAAATATTTATTTGAAGTTTTGAAAAATGTCAAATTAACCTTGCCTGCTATAAAATATTTCATTTTATGCCTCCTATGATCTAATATGAAGGGGGAAATGGAAAGACAAAGACCAAAGTATAAAGACCTGAGCGGTAAGCGCAATACGTTCTTGCCTAGCACAGAGTGACACTCCACTTTTCTCTGATAAATCATCTCCCATCTACCTGGAGTCTAGCCAAGGAGATGGGAGAAGGTTAGACTGTTTTCATGTGGTCTCAGAAACACTACCAGAATAGGGAAGTAGGAATCTCCTCTCAAAATCAAAGCCTATTGAGCTTCTCCAGTATAAAACAAACGGGGGGGGGTCCTTATTGCCAGCAGGAAGATCTGGCCATCTTTTGGAACGAAATAGGTCATCTCTGCACATGGCTAATCTTAGTCCCATTCCCCCACAGAGTCCTTCTTCTTATGTACGGTAATTTTATTAATGGTATTTGTTCCTCTAAATTATGTATAGCTATGACTATGGACTCCACCGGTGGCAACCCAAAATTACCAGAGCAGTCAGTCAGACTGACTCGAGCATTAAGAAGGCACCCCGTGAATATGTGTTGATGGAATATTGAATAAAGGAATGATTTGGGAAAGTCCCACATCTGTCACCTCTTTAGCTTACAAAAAGCAAAGAAAATAATTTTTTACTCTCACTTACAGGTTTTTTCTGTGCCTTTCAGAGGCTCACTATATTCATCTTCTACCACAGAATATACATTAACGACATACTCAGTTTCTGGTTTAAGATCTTTCAGGACTGTGCTTGTTTCCAATCGACTCACATAAAACTTGCAGGGAGGAGAAATTAAAAACAATTTAAGTTAGAACTGTATCCATCTTTTTTTAACTCTAATTAGAATGTAGTTAACTATAATGAGCCTAAAAATTTTATTTCAATGAAGCTATTGCCTTTTGTTTTGGAGAGCCACCAGATCACAATCAGGTCTTGGACAGTTGACATAGTTTTTTCTCCCATATATTATTTCATCATTTTAAGATGAGTGCATAAAACTAGATGATCATTAATGCTCCCTTCCAATCCTAAGACTCTGTATGAATTTATGAACAAACCAAGCATCCTCTAATCGCATATTAATTTAAAACTCATTAAAATTGTGTAATTCTAAGAAACCTTAATCATTTTTAAAAATTAAGTTCAGTGGAAGAACTTGCTTGGTAAAACATACAAAGCAGCAGAGTTGGATCAGCTCTGTCCCTCCCTAAATCACTCTTGCTCCTTCCCCCCAAAGTTTTCTCAGATCCCTTATTAGGGGGACCCAGTTGTACCATTAAAAAGGAGTGGGCTGTAAGCATTATGAACTCACTTCTTGACGTTTTCCTCCAGAAACTGGGTAGTATTCCACCTTATATCTATCCACACTGTCAGAAGGAGGTCTCCAGCTCACTCTAAAAGAACGATGGGTTCGCTCAGAAATAACCAGGTTAGAAGGTGCTTCCAAGTCACCTACATATGGAAATAAAGTATACGTTTTTCAATATGCTAGCAATACAATGAAATTTGAAATTATGTTGAAATAGTATGGCTTTCTATATTCCTAGCTTCTATACATATTTTTGTCACATTCTAAGAAAGTGCAATATAGAGGCCCATAGTCCATCACAATTTTCTGAATGGGTGACCAAAGGATTCTTCATTCACAAAAAAATTCAAACCTGAGGGGCCGGAGTGATAGCCCAGCGGGTAGGGTGTTTGCCTTGCATGTGGCTGGCCCATGCTGGCCTGTGTTCGATCCCTGGCATCCCATATGGTCCCCCCAGCACCGCCAGGAGTAATTCCTGAGTGCAGAGCCAGGAGAACCCCCTGAGCATTGCCGGGTGTGACCTAAAAAAGCAAAAAAAAAAAAAATTCAAACCTGAGAACACTGTCGTTAAAGTGTGTCACCTGTTTTCTGTCTCCACATAGTCAGTCATAATGATTGGAATCCTGACAAGTCCTCCTCTCTATTCCGTCACTATTGGCATTGTACAAATCCACTATGTTCATTATTATGTTGATTGTTCATATTCCTGTCTTATATCCTAATTAAAAGCTACATTGCCCGTGGACAAATTTGGTATTTCCCCCAATGCACCTAGTTTAGTGGTAAGAGAAACTAAGTACTCAGTCACTCGAGAGGGGAAAAAAACCAAGTCTTTTAAGTTTGGAAATATCTTATCGCCTGAATTGCAATTTCTGTAGGTGAGAATAAGTGAAATAACAAATGCATTAATAGCATTTTGAATGAAATCATCAATGAACGTAGAAACATTAATCTGAATATGATGATTAGAAAGATGTCCCAAACAGCAATCTAGAGAAAATCAATCCAATGACTCCATAAGCATGGCAAATCATTCTCATAAAACTCTGCTTTCCTTGTAAGCCAAAACTGAGGCAAGCACTTCCATTCTTAGTATCCTAACCTTTATTGTATTTGGGTCATAATCAAGCCCACAAAATTATCAAGCAATTTTACTGTCTGGGAAACTAGAATGAATGCAACTATTGCATAGTTGATTAAAAAATAAAGGAAAACAGATAAAAGATGTTCTCATCCTCATTCAAAGTTCCCTCCAACAAAATAAAACTACAAGTCTCTCAGCTAATCCAGAGCCAGAAGCCCACAAATTCTGGCTTCCTGGCTTGTCTATTTCTCCAGGGAAAAGGTCAGTCTGTTGTTCAAAATCCAAAAAGAAAAATCTGCAAAAGTTTGTAGTAACTCAAGAAGGAACATTCAAATAAATGGTCTCAGTATCCCAAAGCACATGAACCATTACTACCACATCATTTGCTAAACTCTCCAAATTTTCTAAGACCAGAATACATTAAAGACAATCTTCACCCTAATCTACATGCAGTAAAAGAATTTTCTAATATAATAACAATCATAATTTTATTAATTTCCATAAAACCTTCAGTTTGTGCAGAGATTTTATTTGTGGATGACTAAACAGAAATAATTCAGAACCACCCTTTGTCAGTACGAAGTTCTATAATTTAATTTCTAAATCACAATTTCTTATCAATAGCTACTTTTTCTCAAGACTTCTCTAGTCATCTTTCACTGTTTTATTTTTTTTGCCAAATATTAAAATCTTGAGTTATGATATGCTTTAAAGTCCAAACTCTACCCTATAGCTTTGTTCCTATGTTACAAGTACAAAGCATCAAATCTGATCATCTTTAACTGAAGCAAACAATTCAGATATAAGACTCCTCTTCTGAGCAGGGGAAGTATCGCAAGGAATAGAGAACTCTCAGACATGCTGAGGATCCCTAGTTCAATTTACACAACTACTACTTTGCAAAAGCAAAAACAAAAGAAAAAGGGAAAGAAAGAAACACACCATAAAATGAAGCATCTCTCTTTCCGTACACCCTACAAACACAAACACACACACACACACACACACACACACACACACACAAAGAATGCAGACACATATAAATTATGTTATTTCTAGTTTGATGCTATCAAAAATCATTAGAAAAAATACCAGGAACTAAACTGATGAATCTCTGTTGGGAGTAGTTTATCCTCCAACCACACAAGACATTTGGAAAAATTCTTAAGAATTCTCTGGCCTAAAATTTCAACATGGCTGAGGGTGAGAAATCCCAAGCAAGTCTTACCTGGACCTTTGACACTGTTACACAAGTTAATAGTGAGGTCGTCTACAATCCTGGAGAGGGAGTCAAAATCGGCCACATTGTATGCGTGGGTGTCGTCAGGATCTGTTGCTATCATCTTCAACTCAACTTCATCGGCATTCTTAATACCTTAAAAAAAGGAATGGATACTGAAATAACGCTAGTTCTGAGAGAAACGTTTACAGAAACAAAACAAATATTTTATGCTTCCTTTATCAATTCATTATTAATTAAAACATAGGATTTTACTGAGCAGAAGGGAAGGGCTCTAGGGATGGGGGGTGGGTATATACTGGGGCACTTTGGTGGTGGGTGTGCTGTACCTTGTACCCAAACAAACATTTCACTCTTAGGAACCAATGTTATTCCAATAAATTAAATATAATTTTTTAAGATTTAAATTTAAATTATGGAGAACAAAAAAATATATATAAATTGCAAAATTGAAAGATATCCTGAATTAGCTTCTTCTAATGCTTCTAGCAGCAATTTCCCACTGAAAATTAGCTCTGGCATTTTTTCTGGAAAGTCAAATAATGAACATTAAAAGTAAGTATGGTGCTATGGAAAGTTAAACAGGAATTTTCCTGAATCCTATTAATAGTACATTTAATTTCTTAATCCTTTATTTTCTTCCAAGAAATCATGTCATTTTATCTCATTACAAGGAAAGAGAGGAAAAAGGATTAACTTTATGATATATCATTTTGATAAATTACTTAATAAGGGAAAATATTTTAACTACTTGTCACTTGTCTTCCAGTTGTTCATCGATTTGCTTGAGCAGGCACCAGTAACATCTCCATTCATTGGGAATGAGGCTCATTATTGTTACTGTTTTGGGCAATTGACCACACCACAGGTAGCTTGCCAGGCTCCTGCTGTGGCTCTGGGTTTATCCCAGGGGGCCCAGTCTTTTTTCTATGGCAGACCATCAACCATCCAGGGCCCACGGGCAGAGCCCTGGGTGTAGACAAGTCTGTCTCCTGTCTGCCACCTGTCAGTACAGCCGGGAACCACGGCCACAACTGCAACCTTGAGGGACAGAATTTTCACTACATCAGAAAATATTTTTAACTACAAAAAGTCCTTAGCACATTTGTAATACTGAAGACATTTCTACCATTTTAGGAGCTTACCAACAGCAAAGAGCTCCACGCCTTCATCTTTGAGTTTCTTTGAGGGTGCCTCAACATCATCCTGTGATTTTCCATCAGTGATGAGAACACCAATTTTTCTAGCTCGTGGTCTCATGCCAACTTGAGTCCTGAAGTTCTGTTGGCGAATAAAATTCAAAGCCAAGCCTAGAGGGATTTTTAGAAAAAGATTCAGTATCAACTTTAAAGTACCTGTACTGCAAAACATAATGACCAAAGGGAAACACAAAGGGAGAAAGAGAGAAAGAGAAAGAGAAGTGGAGCAAGAGAGAGAAAAACTCTCTGACATGGATGGAGGCAGACCGGGTAGAGAGGTGGAAGGAGGGAAACTGGGGACATTGGTGGTGGGAAATGTACACTTGTGGAGGGACAGGCGTTGAAGCATTGTGTGAATGAAACCCAATCATGAACAGTTTTATAACTGTTTATCTCACTGTGATTTATTTTTTTTTTTTTTGGGTCACATCCAGTGATGCACATGGGTTACTCCTGCTTCTACACACAGGATTACTCCTGGCTGTACTCAGGGGACCATATAGTATGGAACCCAGATTGGCCATGTGCAAGGTAAATGTCCTACCTGCTGTACTTATCACTCCGGCCCCTAATTTAAAAAAAAAATCTTTTAAAATGAGAGAAACAGTATCACCAGTATTTATCCATAAGCTCTGAAGAAAAACCAGGGGAAGGTATGGCACAAGGGTTAAGGAGCTGGCCTAGCACCACGTATGGTCCCCTAAACACTGGAAGGAGATACTACTGAGCACAGAGCCAGGAATAACCCTTGAGCACTACTGTGTATGGCCCTAAAACAAAAAAAACGGGAACAAAACAAGAGGCAATAAAGAGAAAATCATCCTTACTCACCTGTGAGAGTGTTGCCGCCTTTGTATGGTAAATTTGCCACAGCTTGCAACAAGCTCTTCTTGTCTCTGTGAGCATTTAACTGCCACTCAGTTCTGGGATCCCCACTATATTGTGCAAGGGCTAAAGTAACAGCATACACATCAGTATACACAAAAGGGCAGAATAAAATATGTCTGCTTCTCTACTATATTGTCATACCTACCAATTTGTACTCTTTTGGGGCCAATATCAAAGACTTCCACAATACGGGGAAATGAAACTCCTCACGGTTCTGAAATTTGCCCGGCCAATGCTCCAAGATCCATCTACCAGCAACACAATGTCTGCTTCGGCTCTGGTGAGACACTCCATCCCTGACGATCAGTCAGGAGACAGGACACAGTAAGGTGCAAATTCTTCATAGGGTTACCTCCTTGCCAGCCCCTGACAGACCCTAGATGCTTGGTAGTACCTAAGTTATACCTAAGCTCTGTGATTGGCTACTAGAGTCTCTGAAAATATGCTCACATGATTTATAAGCTTTAAGTAACAGTTACAATAATCATCAACTCTTCCAATGGTTAACTCAAGATAAACTGACCATGGCCCCATGAAGACCTAGGATTTAAATTAGAGCAACATCTAATATTGAATGGACTCATAAACTTGAGCTGAAATAAATGAGAATATATAACCATCTAACTACAAGCCATTGACAATTTTAACAAAATTTTATGAGCTAAAGAGCCAAAGTAGCATTTCCCTCAATACTTAGCTAACAAGTAAATAAACTGATAAAACGTATAAGCTAGAAAAGTCTTTATGTGGGACAAAGGTGTCTTTTATAATAATTATGGTCTCAGGTACCTCTCATGTCTATTATGAAAGAGTAGACATGTTGTGACTCTTAAAATTAGACTTTTAAACATAAAAATATGTAGTTTAAAATATAATATATTATCAGTTGGCAATTCTTTATCACCTACTATATAAAACAATCAATTAAATATAGGTTGTAAAGTCTGCGCATTTTAAAATCAAGAGAGAAGGGAAGACAATTTAGAAAAGTATGCAAACAAATATATGCAAAATGACAGCTGTAGAGACAAGAAGCACAAACACTGATACAAAGCTAGGAGTGCTTTGGAAAGAGAAAATAATCCAATATCCTCAGTGAACAAGCTACAAAATAAAAATATAAGCCAGTTAATATCATCATAAGAAAAACAATAGGACATTTATGCAAAACAGCAAAGATTTAAACTAGTTTATTTTATCCACAGTTTCAAATTTCCTCTTTTCCAGAACCCTATACTATAAGCTATGACATGTTTTGACTTTTGGTTATGAACACCTGATATTTATATTTCAAAAAAACACTCCTTGAGAAAAAATTAAGTACTGCTAATATCACTACAAAGGTACCAATTATGTATTGCACATTATACATAAGAACTGATAATTCCAAAGTGCTACGCCAAGCACCCAAATGTTTTAAGCTTATTTCTGACCTATCTATACATACTCTTTATTAGCAATTAGTGAAAAATCCTTAGATGCAAAGTCCATCCAGCACTTCTTTCACAAAGAATGTTCAAAACTTCATGTAGCTTCATGTACATTGAATACATAATTGTGAAAGAGGCAGAAAAAATCTAAAGAGTCTACATTGCCGTCTCGCTTCCCAAGCTATGGTTTCCCATCTATTTACTTGACCCTGCTTACTCGGCCCAAACATTTTTTGCAATCATTTAACAAAATAAGACTACATTTTAATTCTCAAAATATGAGAGAATGTGTACATTACCATTTATTGTAAAAACTCATCTTTAAATAATACAACAGTGTGTGACTAAGATAATGCAAACAAAAGTCTATTACAAAAGTTTACTTAGTTGGATGTTTAAAGAAAAAATTTCAGTATATAACCTAATTTTTCATTGTATAGTCATATTTCATGGTATGGTCAATTTAATGAATCACATTTGACATACTTTTATGATACTAAGTGTTCCTAGGGAAACAGATTACAATTTCTTACCAGAGGACAAAAATGGCGTTACAGTTGTATCTGAAAGAGTTGTCATTTCTTGTCCTACAAGTGGAGAACTCTCTCCTCCATCAAACATTCCAAATACATTTACTTTATAGGTGGTACCTGCCCTGAAATGTTAAGATATAAAATCTGTATGTATAATTGACAGCAGTTTTTCTTTAAAGTTTGTTAAAGACTTTCATCATGGCCACAGTTTACAAACTTACATGCACAGCATATATAGTTCCTGACACTGTAAAGAGAATAAAAATAATTTCCTTCCCATTCTCATTTATACTTCCAATGTGAGGTATCAAATTTAGGAAAATAAATTAATGAGCATTCCCAGAGACCACAAATGGGAGGTATGTAGGGGTTCACAACACCAATTCCTTCCTGACTTTCCATCACATGCAGAATCTTGGGGGAACTCTTTACTTTGACTCTTAAGCAAATGGATTTTAAGAAAATGATTTAGATGACCATTGTCAGGTAACATAAGATATCTAGAACAATGGCTGGGAAAAGTGCGTTCCTTAGATTTTATCCACTTTACTCAAATTTTATTTTTAAAAAATGTCTTTTATAGTGTTAATACCAACCTAGAACTGAGCATTAAATACAGGCAAAAAAAAACACATGATAACCTCTAAATGTATGTATTACAATCCACAATATGTAAGAGGGGGAGAGAGAGAGAGAGAGAAAGAGAGAGAAGAGAGAGAGAGAGAGAGAGAGAGAGAGAAAAGATAAAGAACCTCCCATAGAGACAGACTAGGAGAGGGGGGAGTGAATCAGGGACATCGGTGGTGGGAAATGAGCATTGTTGAGGGATGGGTGCTGGAACACGGTATGATCGAAACCCAAACATGAACATCTTTGTAATTGTATATCTCATGGTGGTATAATAAAATATTTTTTAAAAATATCTTTTATAGATTTCAATATTGGAGAATGATTGAAACAAGTTAACTTTCCAAAAGCAATGCACAATAGCCCATTCTTCTTACAGTAACGAATGGGGATACAGTTCAACTCAAACTTTCTTGTTTTGGGGCGGAGCGATAGTCCAGCGGATAGGGCGTTTGCCTTGCACACGGCCGACCTGTGCCGCCCGGGTTCAATCCTCGGCATCCCATATGGTCCTCCGAGCACCTCCAGGAGTAATTCCTGAGTGCAGAGCCAGGAGTAACCCCTGAGCATTGCCGGTTGTGACCCAAAAAGCAAAAAAAATATCTTCCTTGTTTTCCACTGCACAGCCTGAAGCTCGACCTTTAATCTGCCCATCCTTCCCTTGTCCTGCCAGCTGGCACTGAGTACACAGCTCTTCCTTTCTTCTCCATGGCTCACCCTGGGAGAGGACTGACATGGGTGTCTCAGCAAGAGTCACCTGGGCCTTTCGGATGCCAGAGGTACCTCCTAGGTCAAAAGGCAAAGGAACTCCCAGGTTTCCATAGAGTTGGCTGGCAGACAGATGCTCTTGGTAAAATTAAGCAATGTGGAGGTTGACTTTTGAACAAAATCAGGGTGTCAGAAGAAAGAGGAAGAGGAGGAGGAGAAGAGGAAGAGGAGGGAAGAAGAAGAGAAGAAGAGGAAGAAGAAGAGGAAGAGGAAGAAGAAAAGGAAGAAGCCTTTCCTAAGTCATGTAACAACAAAACCACTAAAACTTAAAATTTTTTCTGCTAGAGCTTCTATTCAATATTCTGACCCCTAACCGAAACTTCAGCAGCACCAATAAAGTAACATTAGTGTTTTTTTTACACACCACTCTTCAGGCAGATATGTAATGAGTCATCTGCAAGAAGGTCTACTCATTTACTTAAGTCAGTCCATCTTTTAACACAAATTAAAGAGTTAATTCCTACCTAAGTTCCTCCAAAACAACTGTGTTGTCATATGGTCCAACCACGAGCTCCCCAGTCTCCTGTCATCCCCGTGGGGTGGAAGGTGACTTTATAACCCTTCACTTCCCCAGGGGCAGGCTCCCAAGTCACTCGGAAGCTTGACATGGTTGAGTCAGATGTTTTGAGGTTTCTGGGTGACTTAAATCGAGAAGCTGTAATGATAAGATTTTTTTTAAATGTTATCCATAAAAGTAAGTTTTAGGTTCTGCTTTAGATCCAAATGATAAATTGATTTAGAAATGCCTATGTGCAAGGTGTATGGGAATAGTCACAAATATTACATTGAAAAATATATATTTATAAAAATAGTTAAGTCTGGTAGCACAGATATAATACGCAGGCTGGGGGATGGCTCAAAGGGCAGGAGCATATGCTTTACAGCAGAAACCCCAAGTTCAATCCAAAATATACCTGGTTCCCTGAGCACCATAAGGTGTACCACCTCTCTCCGCCCAAAAAAAGAACAGAAAAATGCTCAATTAAAATTTTTTAATAACAGTGACTAGAAGAGATAATACCACAGGGAGGGCATTTATCTGCATGAGGCCAACCTGGCACCCCTAAAAAGTCCCCTAAACCCTGAGCACAGAGCCAGGAATAAGTCATACGCATGATGGTTATGACCCAAAAAAACAAACTGTGGAAACAATAGGCTATCCAGGCTGAAGCATAAGTAATTTTTCAAAATTCAGAAAATTAACATTTTAGCATTAATATATAGGCTCATTTTAACCAGAAACTAGACTGATTAAAATAATGTGAGTTATTCTAGCCAATAATTATAATTAATTTGCTACAGGATCAATTTCAGCCATTGATAAATTAAGTAGGGGCATTAAAAGTTTTCCTTTAAAATATTACACACTTTTTGAAACATTATTTTGTACCTGTTGTTCCAAATCCTTGTCGAAGCTTTCCTTCTCCTGTCTTATACATTGGGAGAACAGTGATGTTATATGTGGTCTGGGGTTGAAGACGTTTTAACACTGTTGAGGTAACTGTGGGTGGCACTTTAGCAACCATTTGTCTCCCTCCCTCCCGGGGCGATACACAACACGGTAGTTGACCACTTTGCCTGGAGCAGGTTTCCAGGTAATCCTCATTGTGTTCTCTGTTTCCTCGTCCACTTTCAATGTTTTAGAATCCTGGGACACTATAAGATATAAGAAAAATTATAATGCATGTCATGTTGAAAAGGCTACATATATGTACATACAATTATATATACATAGTCTACCTTCTCATTTATGTGAAATAAAACTATTTGCAATTTCTTAAAATGTACACTATTCTCTTGCTTCATATTGTGACCTCTCATAAGTCCGTGATAGCGTGTGAACCTAATCTCAGTGAGAGTCTGTAAGATGTTTTCTCCTTATCTGGCTAATAAATTAAAATAGGAAGTTTTATTGCAAGGATTTCCTATTTGCATTCCAAAGACTTTTGTAACTTAAAAAAATCCGTTTCCGCAGATGAGCTTTTAGAATTTTTATTATATTTCCATCTCTGAGGAATTTTTTCTAGCAATAATATTGTGGATTATAATAAAAGTCAAGAATTCTAAATTAGTATTACTAAGATTACTTGCATCTCTTTAGAAGAAGATACAATCCATAGACCACTAAGCAAACAATCATTAAAACTATTTTTTCTATTTAGTTTTTTGGGCTGCACTTAGTGGTGCTCAGGGCTCACTCTTGGCTCTATTTTCAGGTAGTAGTTCTGGTGATGTTGGGCGACCAGGTGAGACGTACTATTTCTCTGGCCCCAGGTTATTATTTCTTTAAGATTATGAAAGCAAAGGTGTTGAAAACTCTAATGCATAAAATATCTCAAGGACTCGAAAAGAAGCTAGTAAATTCTGAGTGTTTTAGAAAACATATATAAAAAAGTGTTGATTAATATATAATTAACTATAGGTTTAACATTTCACAATATTAATTACTATTTCAGGAATAGATTATCAAACATCCACAACTAACTGATACCTTTTTATACTTTATTTGACATTATAGACAGGATTATTTCATTCATTTCCATAATATTAGCAAATATCATAAACATTTTCTATATGAAGTGACTATGCTAAAGGAAACACTGTAAGGAATATTTCATGTTTGTAACAGAAGTTTCCATGTTCAAATGGGCAAGGACCACTTGAAACAACTGATCAGAGGGAAAACGCTAAATGTTTTTTAGACACTGTACAACAGACAGTGATCCGTGTGAACCCTGAAGTTAAACAGATAATAATGGACTTTATGATTGCCTTGGTTTATTACCTGGAAAGTTTTCAGCCTCAATACAGATGGGGAACTTAACTTAAAAGCTATTATCCCTTAGTTAGGGAGATGATTTTGTGAATTTGAATATTCTCAAGCACCTAAATATTCCACCAGATTTTAGTGCAGAAGATGATGTTACAGAGAAAATGTTATAAAAAACTACCCCCAAAACATCATTTTCAAATCTTTAACCCAGATCTAATAAATTCACGCCTTTTCCCCCAAGGAGATTGGGGGGAAAGTATAATTCCAACCAGGAGCAAATTGTAAGCAATTTTTAGTTTTTTTTTTTTTTTTTTTTTTTTTTGTGTGTGTGTGTGTGTGTGTGTGGGAGGGGAGGGGAACGTTCTAGCACCCTCATGGAATGTGTAACTATATTGACATTTTGGCAAACAACTGCTTTAAGCTGTTGTGTCATCATGTTTTTTTTTTAGAAAGTTACTTTTATCATTTTTAAAGTATAGTATGAAGTTCAGATAATATAAATAATCAAAGAAATAAACAATGTAGAGAAAGCTTGAAATTGTGTACATAACATGTTAAGCTCAGTAAACCACAACCTGTTTTTCTTTTATGAAAACAAGTCAAATAGTTTATGTAGTTGTTTCTATTTTTTTTTTTACAATTACAAAGATATACAATTAAAAAGTTCATATTTGGGTTTTGGTCATACAGTGTAGCAGCACCCATCCCGCCACCAGTGCCCATCTCCCACCACCAACGTCCCCGGTTCCCTCCCCCTCCCCCAGCCCTCCTCCATGGCAGGTTTTTTATTTCTTTCCATTTCTCTATCTTTCTCTTTTCCTTCCCTCTCCAGACTATGGATTACAAAACATACATTAAAGGGTTGTCATGTGTATCCTTTTTGCCTCTATTTAATGCTCAGTTCTAGGTTGGCATTAGTACCCTCACAATTGTTAGCACACTGTTCCATTTTCTGTCTTACCTAGCCTCCTGACTCCCACACGTTTGTGATAATTTCCACCTTTGAATGATTAAAAAAAAAAACCTAGGAATTCTCAACCCCACCAGAGAGATAGTACAGTATGTGAGTGCTTGCCTTACACATGGCTGAACCCGGTTGAATCTTCAGTGCCCAATATGGTCCCCCAAGCACAGCCAGGAGTAATTTCTGAGTTCAGAGCCCAGAGTAACCCCTGAACAATGCCAAGTGTTGCACAAAAAAGACCTCAACCAAAACTCTAACTAAAACTAAAAAAAAAAAAAATCTGCTTGTTTCTAGAAAACATCAAATTTATGTAGAATAACCCTAATTCTTCATTAATATTCTCCAGGTAAGTAAATTATTAAAAGAAATCATGTTTCTGAAATAAAAAAATATAAAAACTATGGCTATTACCCCATCAAAAAATGGGGAGAAGAAATGAACAGAAGCTTCCAAAAAAGAAGAAATTCGAATGGCCAAAAGGCATATGAAAAAGTGTTCTTCATCTTTAATCATCAGGGAGATGCAAATCAAAACAACAATGAGGTACCATCTCACACCACAGAGACTGGCACACATCCAAAACAGCAAGAACAATCAGTGCTGGCGTGGATGTGGGGAAAAAAGGGACTCTGATCCACTGTTGGTGGGAGTGCCGACTGGTCCAGCCCTTTTGGAAAACAATATGGGCATTCCTCCGAAAACTAGATATTGAGCTCCCATTTGATCCAGCAATAGCACTCCTGGGAATATACCCTAGAGACCGAAAAACACATAGCAGAAACACTATCTGTACTTCTTTATTCATCTCTGCGCTATTCACTATAGCTAGAATCTGGAAACAACCTAAATGCCCGAGAACAGAGGACTGGCTAAAGAAACTGTGGTTCATCTACACTATGGAATACTATGCGGCTGTCAGAAAAGATGACATTATGAAATTTACCTGCAAATGTAGGGACATGGAGACTATCATGCTGAGTGAAATTAGTCAGAAGGAAAAGGACAGATATAGAATGACTGCATTCATTAATACGACATAAATAGATACCAGTGTTTTACTAAATGTGGGGGAAATGGTAATGGCAGATTAAGACTCACCATTGAATATACACAAAGAGACTTAAGTGATAAACTCTAAATATCTGCAGAGCTAGCCACAATGTGTAAAAATAAGAGGCAGAGAGATGCAGAGACAGAGAGAGAGACAGAGAGAGAAAGAGAGGAAACTGGGGTACCTGCTATTAAGGCAGCATGGGGTGGGCAGGAGGGGTGGGGTACATTGGTGGTGGAAATGGGGCACTGGTGGAGGGGATGGGTGCTGGTATACTGTATTACCAAGAACCAATTATGATCACCTTTGTAATTGTATGTTTCACTGTGCCATAATAAAAAATTTAAAAAAAAAACACTTATGGCTATTGCTTTTTAAAATATATGAAAAACTATAGCATATAAAAACAATAATGTATTGCAATTTACCAATTATTAAAATATTAAATAAGTTCATATGTTTCTAAAATTTTTTCGGTATTGTATTAAAAATTTACTAAAATGTGTTTTCTGATATGTTTCCATGCCTTAAATTTTTATTCAGTAAAATTAGACTACCTCCTCTTATTCAAAATCTCAGTTTTACACCAATCAGTATGGGGAAGCACTAAAACCTGTGAGTTTTAGCAAAAAAGGAAAATTATTCTCAAATAAGATTAGAATCTCAAGTTTAAGGATATTCACGATCATGATCACGATCTTCCCGTTGATCATCTATTTGCTAGAGCAGGCACCAGTAATATCTGCATATGTCCTGTCTCATGCCAGTAGAGCCAGGGGCATCGGCTTGCTACAGGAACATAAAGAGCCTCAAACCATTATATTAGGTCATGGGAATTCCCATGACCTAATATAATTGTTACTGGAATTTGGCATATCAAATACAACACGAGAAGCTTGCCAGGCTTGCCGAGAGGGAGAAGGGGTTAATATCCAGGATATATCAGGCACTGGTAGAACTCACAAATATTCACCTCATACTTTAAGATGCTCAACCTCTCAGTTATATGTCTGTACTTTAATTAACTATTTAAAACAAAATTTTGCATGAATTAAATATAAACTTGTCTCCTACTTGTATGGAAATTGGGCTTTAGGAAGGGGAGAGAGGAAATGTGTTGGCTTTGCATTAGTAAAAAGCAAGATATTCTCATGTCATTGACAGAGTTGCCATAAACTATAAAATGCTGTAACACATTGTAAGCACTTTTCATGATTTTTTAATTGTCACAAGACTCTTTCCAACACTTCTCTCTTTCTGATAAACCACTGTCATAGGTCAACACTAAGCTCCCACCTGCTAGACTTTTAACCATAACGATGGTTTTCCTTTTATAAACAATATGAATGTGTGTCTCCAAGTTTCAGGTAAAAAATAATTCTGAAAATGTTCTTAAAATGCCACTGGAATGTTTATAAGAAATTCTAAGAGCATGACCTAGTGACCCTGCCCAATTTATCCACACTTTAGGGTACATCCTCAACTAAAAACCATGTCTGAGAAATTTCTCAAAGTACTTCCTAAACTGTTTACTTTCCACAAAGAGAACAAAGTAAAACACAAACCAAAAAAAATGTAATTAGAACAGAGAAAGGTTCTTACTGGCTTCATATTCTCTAAAAAATGAATGTTTTGTTCCTGGCTCTTCTGATTCTACTTCAAAAGAGGCTTTCCTGCTCACTCACCTCTAAACCAATTAAAAACTATTTTTAAAATATGAAAACATTTTAGATGATCAACTTCTTAGACATTAAAATTTATTTAGGATTTATGCTAACATACTTACTTTGGACTAAAATTTATAGTATATGCAGATTTTCAATCCCAAATATTTATTTAAAGACTCATTCAATTGTTTGTTAAAATTTTGTGACAACACCAGCAGTACTGAGCTAACTCCTAGCTCTGAGCTCAGTGATCAGACCTGATCACTCCTGACAGAACTTGGGGGACCATATCAGGGTGCTGGTGATGGAACCCTGTCAGCTGCATAGAAGGCAAGCACCCTAACTGCTGCACTATCGCTTCAGTCTCTTGAAAACTTTTCCTTATTGGAATAGACACAATGGGAGAGGTAATTCATTTATTATTTTCTTTATTCACATATTTACTTATTGGTTTAGAGGTCACACGTGGCAGTGTTCTAACCAGCCACGTACAAGGCAAGTACTAACTCTCCAGCCCAACATTTTTGTTTTTTAAAACTTTCTTCAAAAACCATATACTTTGGATGCTGGAGAAATAGCTCAATAGGGTGGGCACATGAACTGCAAGTAAAAAAACAAGCTATCCTCCTGGCACGGATGGTCCCCTAGGTATCCCCAGGAAGTAATATCCTTCACCCCAAGCATACAACTGGGTCTGACCCCAAAACAAAATTAATTACACCCCAAAACAAAAAAATTAATTACACATAAAAAAGAAATTAATTAGACTAAGATAAATCTAAGTCATCTCAGAATGATGTAGTGGGAATGAAGAGTCTATGAGTATTCTTGAGTACATAGTTAACATAATCTCAGTAGAGCTTATGATTTATCAATTACCTCTAATTTGTTTACTAAGCCTGGTTGTTTCATTCAATCCTCATGACAATCTAAAAGACTACAGTGTAGAGATTAGGAAGATAAGGGAATTTATTCTCTAGTAATTTACCCAAGGTTATATATTTATAATTATACATGAATTTTTTCTCTATAGCTCATAATCATTTTACTAATTGAGTAAGTTATATAACTAATGATTAGTTCCATATCTAGTTGACAATTGAGTTTCTTATATACAAGATCAGAAAGATGGTAAACAGAAGAAAAACTTAAACAGAAAGATTCAGTATTTCAACATTTGATATTTTTTAATATTAAAATGTACCAGAATTTAAATCACACTCTTAATTTTAAAGTCATTTTTCGTATTAAGAAAAAATACAAAAAAAGTGCTTAAACTTTTTAGTCTCTTGAACTGATAGTACCAGGACACAATCTTAATGTTACCTACATTCAGTTGTGGCTTCTCCACTCAAAGGTTCTCCTTCTCCATTGCTGTAAGTTGCAAATACAGAAATTCTGTATTTGGTCTCTGGTTGCAGATTTTCTATCACAGTATGAATTGCATCGCCAGGAAGATTTTTCTCTCCAGTCTCAATATCATCATAAAGTGATTTCCACGACACTTCGGTAACCTCGTACCATTCCTGGAGCAGATGTCCAATAAGCTCCAATTGATGTGTCAGTGATATCTTTAGTAACTAAATCCTTAGGTGAACCACGTTCTAGAATAGAAGTAAAAAGATAATTGTTTCATGCCATTAGATAATATACATACCCATCCCTCCTAGTAGAATCCTAACTTGTTAAACACAAATTTGATTTGTCCAAATTTGCCTGTTTCTTCAAATTGAATAAATTGTGGAACAAATTGAATGAAATTTTAAAGTAATTTAATTCCTACCTATGACCTTGACCAGACAAATTGTAAGATCACACTGTAAGGTGCTGAAAGACAGTAATGACATCCAAATCAGAAGCACTGTACACCTAAAAATACTTTCCAAGGAAAAAAAAATGCATGTAGATCCTAAAACTTCTGACAGACCATTACTTATAACACTCTTCAGTTCTTTAGCATCATTTTTTCTCCGATCTAATTTAAATAGATTAAAGCTCAGTTTCAGTGTAATATATATATATATATATATATATATATATATATATATATATATATATATAATATATATATAAATTCCTTAAACAATCTCATGTCACTTTTAAATATGAATTTCAAAAAATCATTTTTATGGAAACTCTGCTCCTCATGCAGTTACCCCCAAAAGTAGCAACTTCAATATAGCTTAACTCTAATAAAATTAAAAGCCACCAATTCTTCTGGAAAATTTAAAAGTGACTAGTCAACAAAGTAAAACATACCACTGGTTCTAGCTGATCAAAAACGTCTGCTACTAAGTTTTGGCTCTTTCATTAAATAAAAATACAAACCAAATGGAAAAATATGGAAACCTCAATATAATAGGAGGCACAGATGTCTTCCAATAAAACTCTCATTTTCCATACTTTAAATGTAAAATAAATATACAAGTTACTTTATACTGACTACCTTTGCTGGGGTTTATGCCATAGTATGACACAAATATAAAACTATCTGCTTCTATGGCATACATTTGACCAGTAATTTTGTATATTTAAGCAAATGATATATACTGTTGTGAGAAAATTTTGAAGGCTGTTAATTAAGATGAATCAACAGCAAACAGTATCTTAAAAATAGAATCAAGAAATGAAATGTCAGCACAACATAAAGATAATAAACAAAAAATCTGGGTGGACAAAAGGAAAGCATATACTGTAGAATTCAGAGAGAAAATTAAATACAACAGAGTCTGGGCATCTGACCAGACTCAAGCCAAATGGAAAATTCTAACTCCATAATAAATATTCTTAACTTCTGACCGGATATCTCATCTCTAGAGTGAAATTAGTTACATATTTCACTGAAACCAAGAATGAATACTTATTTTTAAGAACTCAAGCATGCTCCAAGTACTTGAGGTAATTTTCATTTGCAGTTTGCCTCAAACTGAATTTGCTACTCAGTGACCAAACATCTCTCTATTTTCACTTTATAAAAATTCAAAGTTTCTCTGGTTTAGTTTGGTTAGTTTGGTGGTGGTTATTTTGTTTGTTTCTGACTGTTTTGTTAACTGATATTCCAGTAATTGATCTCTGAACTGTATATGCATAACAGACGTGCCATTTTTATATGTGCCTCTTATACTAAAATTTCCTAAATTGCAATCAAGAGCAATTATGGTGAAATAATTATACTCAAAACAACTTTGAATTTAAATAATCTAAAAATGATTAATATAAAATTTAAGCATAAGACAAAGGTGGCTAGGACTTAGGAATTATCTTCCAAATAAACTTGGGGTAATTTAAAAACATTAATTTCAGCTTCTCATTTTTCCCCAACTTTCTGCTTTTCAGCCTAATTTCTACAGCCCTGAATTTGTGACATTGTTTATTTCCATGGCAACAGACATCAATCTCACAAACACAGACTAATGATTCCACTATGAGAAAATAATAGAAAGAATTGTCATTGAAGAAAAATACATTCACAGAACATTTCTGAGCTGTTTTAAAAAAAAATTTAAAGCCTACATTAGAAGACATATATCCCCATGGATTTTAATGAACAATTTTAACACTGAAGACCAAAGCTAGAACAAAGTACCCATGAAAGTAAAATAAGACTTTTGCAATGATTATCAGTGTTCTTAAAAGAATCGATACACCAACTTTAAGATACAAATTAAATATTAATTTTTTTTAAAGTTCTGGGTCGCAGTAGTTAGGAATTGGAATTGGTAGGGTTGGAATAGACATTGTGGGTAGGAGGCTTACATGTGGCCAACCGGGTTCAATCTCCAACACCACATATGGTTCCCTGAGGGGTATCAAGAGAAATCCCTGAGCATAGGTCCAGGATTAAACACTGAGCACTGTCTGGTGTGGCAAGCAATAGATAGATTAGATAGATGGATGGAGGGAGGGAGGGAGGGAGGGAGGGAGGGAGGGAAGAAAGGAAGGAGGGAAGGGGATAGAGAGAGAGACAGATTTAATATTTTTTAATTCCTAAATTTTGGTGCCAGCGATTAAGGCAGAGTTAAGGCACTTGCCTTGAATGCTGCCAACCCAGATTTGATCATATGGCCCCTCTAGAAGCACCAGGATTTATCCCTGAGTACCCTGAGCAGAGTCAGATAGAAGTCCTGAGCATCATCGGGTGTGACCCACAGAGGGAAAAAAAAAACTAAAACAAATTCCTAAATTCTAATTAATGACATGACACTAATTTGAATGAATATAAACTTCTCATTTTGTAAAATAAAATCCACTTCCAAAGTAATTTTTTTGCCTTTCGTGAAAAAAAGGTGCTATAATGCCCTCAGCAGCAAAATAATGAACTGGATTTAATCATTCATAAAATTGAAAAGTTAGCCAAAGATCAATCCATGCTCAACTCAGTTAAACTGGAGTGCATAAGCACAGCTTTCTAGAAATTCTTCTATGACTCAGTTTCTCTTCCCCCTCCTCCCCCACTGCCCAACCTCTACCAACCCCCATTCCTCTCAATCCTGACTCAAAAGGAAATAGTTCTCAACACATCCTTCTTATTGAAGATTTGATCACATTTTCCTGAAGCTGGAGGCAATCCAAGTGCTACCTAGCCAAATGGTTGCTTTGGTCTAATATATTTAATTGCAAGTTCTGTTTTTTAACTAAAAAACTCCAAACAATGATGACTACAAGAAGATCTTATTTGGGTTGCTTTGGGTTTGGTGATGCTAGACTAAATATGGGGGAAAGATTCTTCTTAGAGTGCCTGAGGAAAGAGTAAATTCAAAGAGAAACAAGAAAGGATAAGTCAGAAGACAAGTCTCTAACCTCTCTCCAGGAAAGATGCTATTTCTCAGAGAAGCACAGAAATTGTGCCAGTGAATATAAAGCAATCCCACAGACTTGCCATTTTTCACTCCCTTCCCCCAAATGGGGATTCACTTCTGCTCTTGTGACAGCTCCCTGTCTCTCTGATTATAAATGTTGGAACCACAGTAGTAGTGGTAAAGTGCTTGCCTGGCACGCGGCCAACCCAGGTTTAATTTCATGTATGCCATAAGGTCCTTTTAGTTCCACCAGGAGTGATTTCTGACGGCAGAACCAGCAGTAAGTCCTGCGTATTGCCATGGCCCCAAAACAAAGACATATATGTATGTTCTGGAATGTTTTATTCTGTTTAGGTTTCTGATCTAAACATTCTTTTTAATACTTACTTATATAGCTATTTGTTTTCCGTCTAAAAATATATATGTGTGTGCATGTATATATATATATATATATATACACCTATGTTTTGCATATTACTTATATATCTGGCATCCATTTCAAGTAGATTATTTTAGTAATGATGGCCTAAATTCATCTCTATAATCCTTTAATTTCCTTCAGAAGTTTTTAATTCAATCATTCTTCTCAAGGAAGAGAGAAAGAGAAAGAGAAAAATGATAAAGAACCTGCCATAGAGGCAGGCTAGGGGGGGGGGGAAGGAATCAGGGACATTGGTGGTAGGAAATGGGCACTGGTGGAGGGCTGGGTGCTGGAACTCTGTATGACCGAAACCCAAATATGAACATCTTTGTAATTGTGTATCTCACGATAGTATAATAAAATATTTTTAATTTTTTTTAATTTAAAAAAAAGCATTCTTCTTAGTATAACACTATTATAAGATACAACACTGGTTTTCCTTTCTACACTGTCTTTTTATTTTGTCAGAGTGGCAGGGACTATTGGCTCTGCTCAAAGGACCCTCGGTACTACGGATTGAACAGAGACCCCCACAGGAAAATGATCAGTTCCAACTCTTCAAGTCGCCTCCCCAGGCCGACAACACCTCCTCAATTGAAATCAATAAATTTTTTTTTTTTTGCTTTTTGGGTCATGCCTGACAATGCTCAGGGATTACTCCTGGCTCTTCGCTCAGGAATTACTCCTGTCGGTGCTCAGGGAACCATATGGGATGCCGGGGATCAAATCCGGGCCAGCCACATCCAAGGCAAACGCCCTACCCGCTGTGCTATCACTCCAGCCTGAAACCAATAAAATTTTAAACAGTTCATTGGTTTTTGAAAGTTTTATGCTGAACACTTCTGTTCTGATTATACAACATATTTAAATATAATCAACGGACATTTTTCTCATGCATACTTGGAAACACCTTGGGGAGTAAGACAGGTGCATGCCTCATGATCTGACCATTCACCAGGCTTTGATTCCGACTTTTTCCAGAGGTAAAGCTAAAGAACTAATGCTTCATTTAAGTAACTTTCCTAATTTCTTTACTCCTTTTCTATTTTCTTTCTGAGAGCAAATCATCGTCCAATTCAAATATAAGTATAACCAATGATGATACTTGAAGAGTAATCATAATGAAATAAAACAATATTTCATCTTATGGGTTGTTATTAGCCAGCTTTCATTGAGTTTCACATACCACTTTCAAAAATAGAAGTTAAATTGAAAAATGTAATATAAACTCTCTTCTAAATCAATTTGTCTTTTCCGTTAGAGCTCAACTCAAAAGTCATCCAACTTTCCATGGCAGAATACAGAAGACCTGCTTCTGGATAATGTTTATGTGGAAACACACTTGATTTACAACCAATGAATTAGATCCACTACACTAAAGGACAAAGTTCACTATTGATTAGTTAGCCTAGTCATTTTAAGCATTACATAGTTCTTTAAAACTTCTTAAATTTTCCTTCAACTTGAAAAAAGAATATTTCTTTCCTTTAATTTCAAATCCTATGTGAGATTCTTCCATTAGTGCTACTTCTCCAATTTGATTTAGAGGTTCTCTGATGAGCAATTAATTTTCAGAAAAGAAAATACAAATTACTCTTTAGTAAATTTCACCAAAGTTCTCTGGAAACACCAAAGTGGTTCTACCCTGCATGCTTGACTTTTCAAATTATGAGCCAGCAATAAATCTAGAGTAACACAGAGGCCTTATTTAGTCCATCTTGGAGAGGCCCTGTGTTACTCAACATCATGCAGAAGAATTTCTGCGATGTACTGAAAAAAAAAATTCATTGTACCAAAATGTCAACTGAGTTAGTTTGGTTTGCTATACAGGGAAGCCATTCAAGTCCAGGACATTGACAGGTTGCTACAGCAACTGAAACAAAGGGAATTCTGAAGAGTCATCTTTTCCATGGTCAAAAATAACACTCACAAATAAAAAAAGTCTAAGTTGAAATTTTCATTCATCTATGATGTTTGAATAAAAATGGGCATTATTCATTTCCAAGCTTATAAGACTTGATTGTGCTCCCTTAGCACTGTATGCCAACTAAAAACTTTATCAAGACATAAAGTGCATTTTATGTACCATAATGTTTTAGTAATTACATTAAATCTACCTACTTTAATAATAACAACAGGAGAAGAAAACAATATAAATCAAACCTAATGGTTTATGCTCAGATTCCTCAGAAGTTTGAATCTGAAATAGTAATAAACTCTGCCTTTTGTGATTCAGTTTCATACAGTTCTAGAGCCAACCTTGAACTTCCCAAAGCTAATAAATCTCTCTTCCAGCGACAGAAAAATTTTCTGATCATTGGCTATATTTCAAAAATGAACCAGCAAAAAAGGTTCAAGTTGGGGACAGATGCAGGCACAATAATTTTTTTAATTCTTCTTTAATTGAAAAGCATGCACTCAGGCAATCTGTAAAATTTTCACTCTACAGAATGCTTTTGTGGGCTGCCTCCATGCCTCTGGATAGAAGAAACATTCCTTCAAGGTCTGCACTTAGCACCTCCTCTCCCAAGAGAAAAACAAATTAGAAAAACAGCAGCCCTCAAAAGTGGTTGCCTGGCTTAGTTTCTGGGATTTCCATTCCCTGCATTTACCATCATATCCTATTCTGTATATGGTATGTGAATTTGGCTGAGCTATTATAATAAAATGAAATGGAATAACCAGGGCAAAGTCTTCTATTATTTTAATTTAGTCACCACTATGTTATCACATATTTGTCAGTTTACCACACATAATGCACCAAGATAGATATGGTAGATTGACCACATTTTATCAAGTCCCTCATAGAAGTAAAGAGCTTTGGTGTAAATGGAGGGAAAGTATTACTACAGTCTTGTTATGAAATAGCTACCTTTGTGAAAGCAAAAATGTTAATCGTCTAGTTTTCCACCTTTTCAGGAAATAGGAAATAATTCCTAAATTTTTATTTTTCCACCCATTAATCTTCATTAGAGATTATTGTTAATCATGTTTGTGTGCACACTCATTCATACATATAAATCACCAGATTACCTATACCTCCCATGCAAAGTTTCAAAATTATAAGCAATTCAGCTATATACCTGGTGTAGAAAAAGTACAGCTAAATATATAGGCTTAATTTAAGATTAAAATGTATATTTTGTTAATATATTAACATCATTTTAGTAGAAATCCTAATTTTTAAAATCAAGGAGATTTTAGTTGCATTTTTAAAATAAGAAATTACATACTATAAGGAAGTTAAAAGACAGCAAGCAGAAGCAAATATATTCATTTATTTCCAAGATATTCCTAATAAAGGAAAATTTTTCACTTTCAACCTCTCTGTAAAAAGAAAAACTCAAAATCTTATGCTTTAAAAGTTCTGTAGCCATCTACAATAAGAGTCTATGGAAAGTCAATGAATATGAACTACAAAGATTTTTAAAAAAGGAAAAACTTCTCAGACATTCTGGATATTACATTAAACATAAAGGTCACATGCTTTCGTAGTTAGATTTTTGTCTCTATAATTAAGGTCATTTATGTTTTAAACTCTTATTTTGGGTTAGGAGTAAAGGGTATCTTCCAAGCCATGCTCAGGATATCCAGTGGATAACCCGGTATTACTTGGCATGAATGTATGGGCCCAAAGATCCCATTTCAGGCCAACATTGCTGTGCCCACAAGGCTCTGCCTAGCATGTCAAGAGGTTCAAACAAAACTGCCTATTGTAATTCTTGTCCTAACTTAAAACATACACCATCCTCCATATTCCTAGACATGCCAAAGATGATGAATATTTTGCTTTCACATTAAAAAATATATGAAGAGCTATTTTCCTTCCTGCAGTCATTTAAAGTAAATCATTTTTTAAAACAGTGGTAGGCAGGGAGAGAGATCAAGGGCTAGAGCACATGCTGTGTGTGTGGGTGGCCTGATTCAATCCAGCCAAGAACCATTCCTGAGCACCATGCTGGGAGTAAACTAGGAGCACCACTGGATGTTACACAAAGACACTGATGATAAAATAAAATAAAATAAAATAAAATAAAATAAAATAAAATAAAATAAAATAAGGGGAAAAGGAAAGCAGAGCGCAGGTCGGGTGCTTGAACACCATCAGGAGTAATTCCCAGGAATAAACTCTGAGCGCCACCAGGTGTGGCACTACAACCAATTTTTAAAGGGAAAGCTATTTCTGATATCACTATTAGCTCCCCAACTTCAGTACAGGGTCAATATCATCCTAATTATCCATTGATAACTACCCATTTGTAACATTACAATCCATTCATTTGTGTAATTAACCTGTTTCTATTTCCTCGTACATCATTGATTTTCTAGTTCTGCACTTGAGTCCAAGCTGCCATTATATATTTAAAAACCTTAATAAATATGAATCAAAAAAAACATATTTCATGTATTTATATATGACTCTATTCAACTCTGTAGCACCAACTCTGTATTGTAGAGATGCTTATTTTGATGGGGAGCCTCCCATGTTGTGTTCAGAGACCCAGGGTCAATCCCGTGATTCTTGGCCCACTGAACCAACGGTTCAATGTGAGGATACAGTGTTTGGGCCCTTCAGTGCTGGAACCAACAGGACCACCATCATTGTTGATGGTTCTTCGCAAATACATTAACTTCAAACTTGAAACTGAATTTCAGAGGCCATGTAGAAAACTGAAAAATGAAAACCTGGATTCTCATATTCCACAAGCTAAAAATGGTCTGATGCATGGCAAATGAAAAGTCTGAGAGTAAGAAAAGGGTTCCTGTCTGCTCCTGTGTGCAGAAAGCAACAAGATTTTCCTGGGAAAATCTAAACCATCTTAAAGCAGATATTTTCCATGGCTGGTCCCTTCCTGCTTAGACTGTCACACAGCTATTGCGTAACCAACGCCTAGCACCAAACACACATTGCTCTGAATTTATTCTTCATTTATCTATTTATTTACCCAATATATTTCTTCCAAATCACATTTAATTATTTCAGTTGCTTGCATTCTTTTGATGATGAGTTTGTTTTTTTTGTTTTGTTTTGTTTTTGCTTTTTGGGTGACACCCGGCAATACTCAGGGGTTACTCCTGGCTCTTTGCTCAGGAATTACTCTTGGCGGTGCTGGGGGACCATATGGGATGCCGGGAATCGAACCCAGGTCAGCCGCTTGCAAGGCAAACACCCTACCCGCTGTGCTATCGCTCCAGCCCCAATGATGAGATTTTTATTCAACACAAATTCTTTTCAAGAAAAGAAATTTCTAGCTTGTATTATTTGAAAGCATTTTAAAGTTCCCAAAGGAAACCACAAACAGGCTGAAGGGTTTCTATACAAGGCAGTAATTAATTACCTTCAAGTGTTGTTCCTTCTTCTACAAGGGCCTCTCCAGCCCCAGATGCGTACAAGGCTGTCACAGATAAGGTGTATTTGGTTCCTTCCTGTAGTCCTCTCAGCACCGTACTGGTTGTCTCTCCCCTCACTGTGACCTCCTGAGTTTCACCTCCTGACACTGGGGTGTACGTGACAAGGTACTGTTTCACTTTTCCTGGTGCCCCACTCCAAGATAATTTCATAGTTGACGTTGTAGGGTCAGAAACTTCGTAAGTCTCTAGGATTCCCTCTAACTTTATTAAAAACAACAACAACAACAACAATATGAAATTCATTATTGAATAAAAAAGACTTGTAAGATTCTCCATAGCTCATGTGCCTGACATCACATTTAAATCCTGGTTGAGATTATGACAATTAAGACAGTTGACTAGCCAGCAGAATTGAAATATTTCTAAAACAGTCTTATGTAATAACAGTAAATACAAAGTAAATGATAACCAAATCCTTTCCTGTGTTGACATTAAAATTATGAAAAATCTTTCACGTTGGGGTCAGAAAGACAGTAAGCATACAGGTGCTTGCTCCAGATTCTATTCTCAGCACAATACATGGTCTCCCAAGCCTATGAGGATCCCTAAACATAGTGCCAGAAGTATGCCCTGATTCCTGCTAAGTGTGGGCCCCAAAATTAAATTTATATGTTAGAAAGGGTCAAAGGCTCTGGATATCCCAGTGGTTTAAATGAGAGGCAAGTTATGTTCATCAGAACCATAAAAGTAAACACTATTGTAAATATATGACCCAAATTATAACTTAAATAACTTAAAAGGAAAAAACCTAAATTCTTGCTAAGGAGACAGTGAAAAGAAGGGAAAGAATCTTGGTTCATTGATGGAAGGACATAGGAACTTCTGATGGAGGTCTGGAGTGATAGTGCAGCAAGTAGGGTGTTTGCCTTCCATGCTGCCAATCTGGGTTCTAGTCTCACCATCTCATATGGTCCCCCTGAGCACCACCAGGCGTGATCCCTGAGCATAGTCAGAAGTAAACCCTGAGCACTGCCAGGGGTGTGGTCCAAAAGCAAATAAGTACAAAAAAGAACTGTTGATGGTTCAAAATGCGACACTAAATGTGCAAAACTCTGTTATTAAACACTTTGTAAATCGTGGCATCTAAATAAACATTTTTAATTTTAATATTCCATGTTATAATAACTACTAACTACTGTTTTCCAAAAAGTGAAACATTATACTATATATAAAATATATCAAAATGGAGGGGGTTTTTTCTCTCTCAGAGAGAGAAAAACATTTAATAAAATGGTTTTCTTACAGTGTTGCTATCACCATCTATGTATAATGGCCTGTTACAGTACTGACAACTTAAAAAATATAATAATGATTAGATTGGCATCCTATGGAGCAAAAACTAAATAAATAAACCCATTAAGAAGGAAATAGCCCAAGTGAAGTAGAGCCTCAGAGGCAGCAGAAATTTTATTAACGCTAGTGTCTAGCTTTTGCTGACTTTTCTGAAAGGACATCTCACTCTGACGAGTCTTAAGGCACCTAAATACTGATATTCTCCACGAGCATACAACAGCCTGTGAGTCCTACTTTTTTGGAAAAAAAATTTTAAGATTTAATTTTGTGGGGGGAGATATGTTGAAGGGAGGGGGGATTTTGGGGGATGGGGGGGGGGAGGGGGGGGGGGGGGATGGGGGAGGGGGGAATGGGGACATGGGGGGTGGGGGGGCGGGGGGCGGGGGCTGGAACACTGTGTGACCAAAACCCCCCACGGGGGAGGATTTTTCGTGTTTATAATTTTTGTAAAAATTATTTGTAAAAAAAAAATTAACATAATCATTAGATCTTTTTATGGTACACAGTACAAAAAAAGTTTTTGATGGCCAACCAGAAAAAAGATTGGGAGAAGTGACTTCCTAAGAGAAAAAGGAAGAAAGCAGATGGGAAGAGGAAAGATTGCAGGAAATATTCATCAGCCTTTCCTGATGAATCTTGCACCCAGAGGGAAGTAGTAGAGGGGTGTAGAAGAAACTGAAATGGAAATAAGCTCTATTGACACAACTGTTCTGAACCATTCAAGTCTGAAAGGGCTATAGCCTAAGATATTCAGGTAAATGATCCGAAGTTTCTCATGGTTTTCAGTTATCTAAAGAGTTATTTAAAGTTTCCCTGCACCTGAAGATTTCGGCTGCTACCATATGATCAACAAATTTCCTTTACCTTCTTCGGTGGCTGCATTTCCAGTCAAAGGAGTGCCAGGTCCTGAGAAATATTCAGGTATTACAGAAACTTCATATTTTGTGTCTGGAGTCAAGTTGTCCAATGTTCTTCTCCTCTGATTGGACGGTGTAGTGACTTCTCTGCTTTCTCCACCTGCCACTGGTCTATACATGATTCGATACCTTAAAACTCGCCCTGGAGCTTGAGTCCAAGTGATTTTAAAGCTATCTGTAGTCTCATCTGTCACCTTTTAGGTTTCGAGGTGCTCCCTTTACTGAAATTTAAAAATAAATAAGTTTAGTTATTTCATATTTAAAAAAAAAACTAAAACCCAGCTTAATTATACCATTAAATTACACTTTATCTCTAGACAAGCCCATGAGCAGACTTTGAAAAAATATCCTAATTATTGAGTTCACTGAGTTATATATTACTTACATTCTGAAAACATATGCTCTATAATATTCAGAAAAAAAACTAATGCTGTTAAATTTTTAATCAAATAAAAAGGCATGAATTAGCAAATTTTTAAATCATAAAATTGTATTAAATAGTAAATTTATATTGACATAAAATTCAATATATATCAATTTAGCCTGGTTAGCTCAGATTAGCCTGTAGTAAAAAATTCCATCAATTCAATTTATATTAACATATAATTCAAATGATATGCAGTATTTGAAGAGTTAATTCCATTTATTATTAACAGTTCTCTACATTACTTAACCCAAATTTATCCAAAATAAAGAAAAGGGTTTGTGCATAAAATCTTTTTCTCTTTTAAAACTATGAATAGCTAAAAGTTTGGTCTGGTCTGGTGAGAAAGCACCCACACCAGTCACTGCCCCCTGACCTGGGTCAGCTATCAGCAAAGTATCTTAACACCCTTTACTATCTCTCCAGTCCCAACATCTGATTTTTTAAATGCTGAATCTGAGAAAACTAGTCACTTTATTTTTTTCTTTTTGGGTCACACCTAGCAATGCTCAGGGGTTACTCCTGGCTCTGCATTTCGAATTACTCCTGGCGGTGCTCATGGACCTTATGGGATACCGCCGATAGAACCTGAGTCAGCCACGGGCAACGCCCTCCCATTGAACTATCGCTCCGGCCCCACAAGTCACCATTCAGAGCTACAAATCAGTGGTAATTTCCAACTAAAATTCCGTTCTACCATAAACTTTTTCTGGGTTTGGGAAAACAGTGATAGAAACACAATCACACCTTCTCCGGTGGTCTCCTCTCCAGAAACGGGAATGCTGAAACCTTCCTCATACTCTGCAGTCACATTGACCAAGTACAAGGTCTCTGGTTTCAGATTGTTGAGGATAACGCTGGTGCTGGATGCTGGCTCCACCACGGTGACCGCATCATTCCCTGCAGCTTCTTTATAGGTGATGTGGTAGGAATAAACATTTTCTCCAGCAGGAGACCAATTCGTTTTGAAACTGTAAGAAGTCACCTCAGAAAAGCTAAGATCCTTAGGAGGCATGTAAGCTATTTTAAAGAAAGAAAGAGGAGAAAGCTTTTTCAAAAAAATTTTTATCTGTAAAGCAAAACTAACCTAATAACTACATGTTTCTCAAATGGCTTGTGTCCATTTGGAAGTATAGTCATTGAGGCCAATACTCTAAATAAATATTCTATATGTAACCATTGAGAGGCTGGGATCTCTCACAGTCCCACAAGGAGATCCTGATATGTATCTTGGCTATTCCCAATACTATGATATGCTGTTTAAATGACTAAATTAAATTTGAATCTAGAGCTTCTTAACTTGAGGTGAAGAAGTACAGAAAGAGTCTGCCCACATAATTCACATGTTATATGAATTATAACAAACTTAAAATGCTATCAAATATTACAATTTGAAACAGAGAGATGCAGCCTTCTGCATACTGTAGTGTAATAAGCCTTCAATTCAGAGCATGTGTGTGCGCACGCACACACACACACACAAACACACACTCACACACACACTTCCATTCCTCCATGTTGAGCCCTCACATAGGAACTTTTGATGATAGACAGATATTTCAAAGAAACAATGAATTTTCCTACCAAACTAATATTTATTTAACTAAATTATAGAAAAAGACAATATTTAAGGCTTATTTTGTGTCTTCATGGAACAATCAAATGGAGAGACAAAGCAGTGTAATTTATTAATAGCAGCACATATTATGACTTATATGATAGCAAGTCAGCACTGAATATGAAATATTTATTAACATAATAATTCATATAAATATATAAGTGTTTAGCACTAAAAGTTAAGTCTTGATGAAAAAGAAGCCTTAACTAAATATTGAAAAATAGAATTGAACAAATG
This sequence comes from Cryptotis parvus, assembly GCA_021461705.1. Lineage (NCBI taxonomy): Eukaryota > Metazoa > Chordata > Mammalia > Eulipotyphla > Soricidae > Cryptotis > Cryptotis parvus. The sequence continues at coordinate 104,256 of JAJIBD010026716.1, forward strand.
AAGAAAAGTGGAAAGGGAATTCTAAAGATTAGAATAAAAAAATTGGTCATAGAAAGAGAATATAGAAAGAAAATTCAAATGTCCTGGACTATATTCTTTTCACCTTTTATTCATAGGACATAGTTCAGCATCAAACTCTCAAAGGCTGTTCAATTCATGATTATTATATAAGATATTGGCCTGATAAAGTTGCCCCCAGTCCCGCTTGAGAAGGTTCAGAAAGATATCTCATGACCTATTTTCAGCAATAAAGATTTGACATATGTGCAGGAGAGAGTTATATTCTATAGATAAATAAACTCAATCCAATCATATTTAACAATATAGAGAAGACACTTTTCCATAGACAGATATAAAAGGGGGTGGAAGAGCATATTACGCACAATTTTAGAAGTGAAAATGCTTGCTCATGGAGACAGCCTTTATGATGTCTACTAACCTTTTCTCTTTATAGCTGCCAATTCTTGCTCAATTCTAAGGCAAATAGACTGTGTAAGTTCAAAAGATATCCTCTGAAAAGCATCAAAATCTTCCACTGTAAACACGTGTGTGTCAGCAGGAGGAGAGGCAATAGCTTCCAACTCTGAACGTACGGCATCTTTCACACCAACCGCAAAGATTTCAACATCCTGAGTTCCTAAGTTTTATAGCAGGATCTCTGAAAGCATCTGAAGACTTTCCATCAGTGATAAGAATCATGACCTTTGGTACGTTGCTTCTTGAACCCTTGCTAGGCACAAATATTTTCTCTCTGACATATGTCATTGCTTTGCCAGTGTTTGTAGATCCTCCTCTGTAGGGGAAGGTGTTTATTGCTTCGATTATGTCTTCAACTTTATTAAATTTTTTCAAAGTAAACTCAGTATAAGGATCCCGGCTGTACTGGACAAGACTTATCTGTACCCTATTAGGTGAAATCTCAAAGCTTTTGCGAGAACTTCCAAAAAGGCTCGAACTTTAACAAAGTTTGCAATTCCAATGCTATAGAGCCATCAACCAAGAATACAATGTCAGCCTTTATGTCCACACCACGTGAGCATTCTGTCAAAAAAAAACCTCATTAAATTTCAACAAATACAAATTAACTATTAAAATATGAAAACTGGTATTTTTTAAGAAACCTTCTTTGAAAGTGAACTATAAACCTGTGCTGGAGAGAGAATACAGAACATAGGGCACTTGCCTTGTACATCTCTGAACAGCCTTCAATTTATTGTACCCCATATGGTCCAACAAGGCCCTACAGGATGGATCCCTGGGTGCAGAGCCAGAAGTAAACCCTGAGCATTGCGAGTATGTACCAAAACCAAAATGTAGAATAAAACAAAACTAAACCTGAGTCAGTAAGTCATACTGTCCAAAAGCCCTTCACAGGTTCCAAACACACTGTGCACCCACTTACCCACTTGAACTTTCATTGGCTGAGTCTTCTCCATTATTGAAACTGGTTCACTGGTTGTCAGTCCCTTCATGGAAGAAACACTGATCTGATATTCTGTGTCTGCTGATAAGTCCCGCACACTAAGCATGGTTGTCTGAGGCCCCACACTGAGAACATGTTGCCGGCTTCCAGTGGTCATTGGGGTGAGGAGCACTTTATAGCCAGTCACTGGACTAGGAGATGGATTCCAGCTTAGCTTAATGTATTTTGATGAAACTTCCATGGCAACCAAATTTGAAGGAGGTTCAATAACTAAAAAAGTGAGAAGCAGAACAGCAATTAAGTCAGTGAGATAAAACCCTATGAATTAAGTCTCTAGGTCTGGACCTTCAATTATTCTTATGCAAATTCATCATAGATTCATCAGAGAGACACATGCAATCTCCACTCCCCACCCATTCCACCAGTAACATCAAAAAGAAAAAAACACTCAATAGTTTGTTTTTAATCAGGAAACTAAGAAGTTTTGTGGCAAAAAATAAGAACCTCAAAAGAAACAAAGAAATAGGGTGTCTAATATTTAATTCCTAATTGTTCTCCAGGGATAAAATTTCCATTCTGCTTTGGGTAGTTTACTCATTGTTTATCCTCAAGCATCAAAGTAGAAATTGAAAATATTTATTCAATAAATTAACTATAAATTCTTTTAAGTTTTTCTTTCAGCACCAAACACTAGAAAATATAATCTTTTAAGAGATATTTTGAGATCTTTAATCCACTTTGATCTGATTTTTTGTGCATGGTGTTAGACACAGGTCCAAAATTCATTTTTTTACATGTCGCTGCCCAGTTTTCCCAACACCACTTATTGAAGAGGCTTTCCTTACTCCATTTTAGACCCGTTGCACCTTTATCAAAGATTAAATGATCATGTGTTTGAGGTTGGGTGTCAGGATACTCACTTCTATTCCATAGGTCCACGGGTCTGTTTTTTTATTCCAATACCATGCTGTTTTAATTACTACTGCCTTGTAGTACAGTTTGAAGTTGGGCAAGGTGATGCCTCCCATCTTCTTTTTCCCGAGGATTGCTTTAGCTATCCTTGGGGGTTTATTGCTCCATACAAATTTCAGGATTGTTTGGTCAATTTCTTTGAAGAATGTCATGGGTATCCCTATAGGGACTGCATTGAATCTGTATAGAGCCTCTAGGGAGTATTACCATTTTGACAATGTTGATTCTCCCCATCCATGAGCAGGGAATGTGTTTCCATTTCCTTGTGTCCTCTTTTATCTCTTTGGAGCAGTGTCTTGTAGTTTTCTTTGTACAGGTCCTTTTACACACTTGGGTAAGTTGATTCCTAGGTATTTGATTTTCTGTGGCACACCAGAATGGAATTGTTTCCTTAATATCCCCTTTCTTCTCTCTTCTTATTTGTATATAGGAAAGCCACCGACTTTTGGGTGTTGATTTTGTATCCTGCCACTCTACTATATGCGTCTATTGTTTCTAGGAGTTTTTTGGTAGAGAGTTTAGGTTCTCTAGGTATAATATCATGTCATCTGCAAATAATGATAGCTTGACTTCTTCCTTGCCTATCTGGATGCCCTTGATGTCCTTTTTCTTCTCTGATTGCTATGGCAAGTACTTCCAGTACTATATTGAATAAAAAGAGGTGAGAGTGGGCAACCTTGTCTTGTCCCTGATCTCAGGGGGAAGGCTTTCAACTTTTCCCCATTGAGAATGATGCTCGCTGTGGGCTTTTGGTAGATGGCTGTAACTATCTTGAGGAAAGTCCCTTCAATTCCCATTTTCTGGAGGGTTTTAATCATGAACGGGTGCTGGATCTTGTCAAATGCTTTCTCTGCGCCTATTGATAGGATCATATGGTTTTTATTTTTTCTCTTATTGATATGATGTATTATGTTGATTGACTTGCGAATGTTGAACCATCCTTGCATACCCGGGATGAATCCCTACTTGGTCATGATGTATAATCTTCTTGATGAGTCTTTGGATTCTGTTTGCTAGTATTTTGTTGAAGATCTTAGCATCCGTGTTCATCAGGGATATTGGTCTGTAGTTTTCTTCTTTGTGTTGTCTCTCCCCTGCTTTGGGTATCAAGGGTGATATGTGCCTTGTAAAAGCTGTTTATCAGACTTGAATCCATAAAGTACATTGAAGAAAAATATAGGAAAACCCTCCATGACATTGAAGCTAAAGGCATCTTCAAAGATGAAACATCACTAACAAAGCAACTAGAAGAAAAAGATAAACATATGGGACTACATGAAACTAAAAAAAGCTTCTGCACCCTCAAAAAGAAACAGTGACTAAGATACAAAAGCAGTCCACAGAATGGGAAAGAATATTCACCCAATACCCATCTGATAAGGGGTTAATATCCAGGATATATCAGGCACTGGTAGAACTCTTACAAGAAGAAAACAAACAACCCCATCAAAAAATGGGGGAGAAGAAATGAACAGAAACTTCAGCAAGGAAGAAATTCGAATGGCCAAAAAAAAACATATGAAAAAAATGCTCATCATCACTAATCATCAGAGAGATGCAAATCAAAACAACAATGAGATACCACTTTACACCACAGAGACTGGCACATATTCAAAAGAACAAGAACAACAAGTGCTGGCGTGGGTGTGGGGAAAAGGGGACACTCATCCATTGTTGGTGGGAATGCCGGGCTGGTACAGCCTTTCTGGAAAACAATATGGACATTCCTCCAAAGACTAGAAATTGAACTCCCATTTGACCCAGCCATACCACTCCTGGGAATCTACTCTGGGAAACCAAAAATACGCAGCGGAAACACCATCCCTACTTTTATGTTCATAGCAGCATTATTCACAATAGCCAGAATCTGGAAGCAACCAGAGTGCCCGAAAAATCGATGACTGGATAAAAAGCTTTGGTACATCTACACAATGGAATACTATGCAGCTGTTAGGAAAAAATGAAGTTATAAAATTTGCCTACAAATGGATGGACATGGAGAAGATTATGTTGGAGCTAAATTAGCCAGAAGGAGAGAGACAGATACAGAATGACTGCATTTATCTGCATAACATAAATATATAGGTACATATTATGATACCAATATCCAAGGTCAAGTGAAACATATATCAGGAGGTCCTGTCAAAGGTGGAAATTATCACAAACGTGTGGGAGTCAGAGGCTAGGTAAGACAGAAAATGGAACAGTGTGCTAACAATTGTTGAGGGTACTAATGCCAACCTAGAACTGAGCATTAAATAGAGGCAAAAGGATACACATGACAACCCTTTAATGTATGTTCTGTAATCCATAGTCTGGAGGGGAAGGAAAAAGAGAAAGAGAGAGAAATGGAAAGAAATAAAGAACCTGCCATGGAGGAGGGCTGGGGGAGGGGGAGGGAACCGGGACGTTGGTGGTGGGAGATGGGCACTGGTGGCGGGATGGGTGCTGCAACACTGTATGACCAAAACCCAAATATGAACTTTTTAATTGTATATCTTTGTAATTGTAAAAATAAAAAATTTTAAAAAAATGAATAAAAAAAAAAAATGAAAAAAAAAG
>JAJIBD010026717.1:0-118156 GCA_021461705.1 Cryptotis parvus
AAAGTACATTGAAGAAAATATAGGAAAAATCCTCCATGACATTGAAGCTAAAGGCATCTTCAAAGATGAAACATCACTAACAAAGCAACTAGAAGAAAAGATAAACATATGGAACTACATGAAACTAAAAAGCTTCTGCACCTCAAAAGAAACAGTGACTAAGATACAAAAGCAGTCCACAGAATGGGAAAGAATATTCACCCAATACCCATCTGATAAGGGGTTAATATCCAGGATATATCAGGCACTGGTAGAACTTTACAAGAAGAAAACAAACAACCCCATCAAAAAAATGGGGAGAAGAAATGAACAGAAACTTCAGCAAGGAAGAAATTCGAATGGCCAAAAAACATATGAAAAAATGCTCATCATCACTAATCATCAGAGAGATGCCAATCAAAACAACAATGAGATATCACTTTACACCACAGAGACTGGCACATATTCAAAAGAACAAGAACAAGTGCTGGCGTGGGTGTGGGGAAAAGGGGACACTCATCCATTGTTGGTGGGAATGCCGGCTGGTACAGCCTTTCTGGAAAACAATATGGACTTTCCTCCAAAGACTAGAAATTGAACTCCAATTTGACCCAGCGATACCACTCCTGGGAATCTACTCTGGAAAGCCAAAAATACACAGCGGAAACACCATCCTTACTTTTATGTTCATAGCAGCATTATTCACAATAGCCAGAATCTGGAAGCAATCAGAGTGCCCGAAAATCGATGACTGGATAAAAAGCTTTGGTACATCTACACAATGGAATACTATGCAGCTGTTAGGAAAAATGAAGTTATAAAATTTGCCTACAAATGGATGGACATGGAGAAGATTATGTTGAGCGAAATTAGCCAGAAGGAGAGAGACAGATACAGAATGACTGCATTTATCTGCATAACATAAATATATAGGTACATATTATGATACCAATATCCAAGATCAAGTGAAACATATATCAGGAGGTCCTGTCAAAGGTGGAAATTATCACAAACGTGTGGGATTCAGAGAGGCTAGGTAAGACAGAAATGGAACAGTGTGCTAACAATTGTTGAGGATACTAATGCCAACCTAGAACTGAGCATTAAATAGAGGCAAAAGATACACATGACAACCCTTTAATGTATGTTCTGTAATCCATAGTCTGGAGGGGAAGGAAAAGAGAAAGAGAGAGAAATGGAAAGAAATCAAGAACCTGCCATGGAGCAGGGCTGGGGAGGGGGGAGGGAACCGGGGACGTTGGTGGTGGGAGATGGGCACTGGTGGCGGGATGGGTGCTGCAACACTGTTTGACCAAAACCCAAATATGAACTTTTAATTGTATATCTTTGTAATTTTAAAAATAAAAAAATTAAAAAAAAAATTTTTTTTTAAATATGATTTACAAAAAGAGTAAGATGTTGTCTAAGTGAGTTCAGTAGATTTTAGTTTCTTCATTTTTAAAGTGAGAGTAACAATATCTACCTTACTAATCTATTCTGAAGATTATGTTAAATGTGACAACTTATATGAAATGAGAAGTTAATGATTGATATCCAGTAAATCTTAGTTTAAATCTCAGATTTAATCCAATTGATAATTAATTATTATTGATTTTTGACTTCACGGTATAGAGTACCAATAAGTGAAAATCAAAGAAAAATAAGTTCTTAATTTTGAAATCCGCTCCGTAATACTAGAAAAAGAATGTAGCAATTTTCTTTTTCTAGAATTCAGGCAATGAAGACCCTCACCAGGCTCCTACTACTTTAGAAGTAAATCAAAGAAGAAACTGGCGTTTATCTGAAAGGCAAGACACAGTCCAGAAGTCAAAGGAAAGTTTAGACTCAGCTATGGGCTCTTCAGTTGTAGAAACTTTGAAATCCCCCCGGAAATTTCCCCTTTGATGCTATCTCAGCAAGTTTCCTGATTGACCAGGCAGTCCACAGATTCCAGAGCATTTCACCCTTCTTTCTTGCTTAAAATCCAGGCCTTGCCCTGAACTTGAACTGGAATGAGGCTGATTGTAGTTCTCCACATTCAATTCAACAAGTATCAGATTGCTGGAAGGCCATGATGGAATGCTTTGAAGTTTGAGGTTCTTCAAACAAGAGGGCTCCCTCAGAATTTAGACACTTTCTATACATGGGTTCAATGGCAGCAGACTAATCCTTTGATCAAAGCAAAGCATTGCATCTGCTTTTTCTTTATCCACTGGAGCCAAAAATAGAAATCAGAGGGGAAAAGGAAGGAAAACAAAAGAGTGGAAACCCATGTTCATTTTCCCAAGAAGTCAGATAACCCCTATTGGGTTGGAGAGCCACCATAAGGGTTAAGGCACATGCCTTGCATGCAGCAGACTCCAGTTCTATCCCTAACATTGTCACCAAATGTCACAGAGTTTGGCCCTAAAGATCCCCACACAAAACTGCGTGTACCACTAGAGACCTCCAAGCATCATCTTGATATGCTATGGCATTATGGCTGCTGGTAATCCTGGAATGGAAGTGGAAGGGTCCAAGCAGCACTGCATGAAGTTGGCCAAGAATTACCAGGATTGGGGCTGGAGCCGGAAGGGGATTTGCCTTCCACATAGCCGAGTTTCTTTCCATTCCCAGCAACCCATAAGTTGCCCCAAGCACCACCAGGGGTGATCCCTGAGTGCATAGTCAGAGTAACCCCTTAACACCGCTAGATGTGGTCCCCCAAACAAAAGCAAATAAACCAATAAAAGAATCCACAGAATTAGTCCAAGGACCTCCTGAACACCTTTTGAGAGCTCTCCTCAAAAGAAAATAAAAGAAAAGGGTTTCATCTAAGAATAAAGTAGAAATTAAGATGGAAATTACTGATGATCTGGCCAGACCTTTTAAACAAGTCATATGAACAAAGGCTAAGTTCACTGTATTACTGTCTTCCCGTTCATCATCGATTGGCTCGAGCAGGCACCAGTAACATCTCCATATGTCCTGCCTCATGAAAGTGGAGCCCAAGGACACCTGCTTGCTCCAGGAACATAAAGAGTCTCAAACCATTCCATCAGGTCATGGGAATGAGGTCTATAATTGGTACTGGTATTTGGCATATCAAATACAACACGGGTAGCTTGCCAGGCTCTGCCGTGTGGGTAGCATACTCTTATAGTCATCTCTAATCCAGCTGATCTGCTGGGCGGAGTTCTGACGAGGGGGAAGTCCGGATGTGGAAAAATGGAGGCCCTCATGGAGTGGGGGTCATCTGGCTTGTTGTGAGGCTCTACTGGGGTGGAGGGCCAGGGCTAGAACCTGCCATCCCTCCCAGGCACCTCGTGAGCGGCTGGGCACAGGGAGAGCGAGTAGCAGCTCTGCCCCCATGTCTGTAAGTCTCAGATACAAGAAAGAAATGAGTAAAAGAAGAAAGGCTAAGTTACAAGAAAGAAATGAGTAGAAGATCAAGCACGGAAGATTAGAATTATAGATATATTTTTATGGACATTAAGAACCCATTATATCTTAGATTATTTGCTCATTCTGGGCCAGTTTCCTTCTTTCCTAGTTCTTTCATTATTTTTCCTATACTATTACATTATTTTTCCTATACTATTACCCCAGTTTTTTCTTCCTTTTCTTCCTTTGAACTCAAAGGGATTGTTCAACAATCAAATACCACATCTTTAGCTTCCCTGCACTGTTGGCGTTATTGACAGTTAGAATGGATTACTGAATACTTGCCACATAAATCTTTGCTAAATTAGCAAACTGTTCCCAACTGACTGATCACATGGAATTTCTCTGTACATTGATTCCCTTGCACATGTTTCCTGTTCTCTTGTAATCTATTTAGTTGTAGACACCTGTCTCTCTGGTTATGAATATGAAGATGAACTAGCTGTGAATTAATTATCTTTCAAGTTTTCATAGTTCCCAGCTAAATTCTTTAGGTTTTATTGTCAAAATAAACTGAACTCAGTTGAACTTAACGCTTCCTTATATTGCATTGAATTAAGCTCATGCTTTGTATGGTGTGATCTTTGTCCTTAAAGACAGTGATTATAGAAGATACCTATAAGAATTCAAATTTTAGGCTTTAGTAGAGCTGCTTTTAATCTGCTGTACTAGTTCCACTATCATTCACATGTTTTACGTGTTCAAAATTCTACAAATCATTACCATGTTCTGTGTATTAGTGAATACTCTAATTCAAGTGAAACAATCTTCTCTGCTTTGAAGTTCATCATACTCAAGTAGCAACTCATTAATGCAGCTTAGTTAACCATTTACACATATCTCTTTACAAACAACAACATAGAGAATTGTTAAACCAAGTTAAACTAGGAAAGTGACATTGAACTTCTGGATTTCAAAGGATTGAAACGAAAGTAGTAAGTCAAACTTATTTGTTATTGTTTGGTGGTGTGGCCAAATGGTGTTCAGGAATGCTGCTCCTACTGATTCCCTGCCAACCTAGCTGGATGATTAAATGATAGGGTTCTATGGATTTTAAGGTGCCAGAGACCACTAGGGTCACTCTAGCAATTATCAGGGCTTCCTGAGGATTATAGCCAGGGATACCGGGTTGGGGCAAAAAGCAGTGCAGAGAACTAAAGTTGAGGGCATGCTTTTCATATACCCTACCCCTGTTGTATCTTCTTAGTCTCATAAATCATATTACTAAATTCAAAGTACCGGAGGTCGGAGCCGATAGTACAGTGGGTAGGTTGACTGCCTTGCACACAGTCAACCCAGGTTCCATCCCTGTCATCCCTTGTGGTTCCCCAGCACAGCTAGGAGTAATTCCTAAAGTAGAGCCACGATCAACTCCCTGAATATCGCCAGGTGTGACCCAAAGAGCAATAAATAAATAATAAATTAAAAGTAGCTTAGATCATTTGGATATGACTGATTTTAAGATACAAAGACAGTATCTAGAATGATAGATGAGCTTATTGTTATTAACAGGAAATATTTTTTAAATTTTAATTATTGGAGACATTAGAATCCACTTAACTGCTATCTCATAAATTTAGTTGACAAAATCCAATTGTAAGATATTTTAGAATTTCTATGAGCATACTTTATTCATATTTCTTCAGTCATTTCCTACCTTTTAGAGTCCCACCTTTCACTGAATTTGAAAGACACAGCAGAGTGAAATCTTAAAATAACATCATAGAATAGGATGTGTTTTGATGCACATCCTATGCTATGTTTTTAAAACACAGGTTTTTTTTAAAAGCACAGATTTTAAAGCACAAACTTTAAAAAACAAAATTCTGAAGTAACTATGACTAAATGTTAATGTCTGACAAAGCTGAATAGTAGGTGCAAAGGTGCTTGCATTGCTACTTCCCATTCTTTTCTCTAGGCATGAACTCTACTTTTATTTCTTTGAGAATAAAATGCTTTTAAGAGGCAGAATTCTAGTTCAGTGAGTAGGACACTTGCTTGCATGTGGCCCACTTGTTTCATTCACCGGAACCCCGTATGGTTCCCCCAATCACCAGGAGTGGGCTCTGAATGCAGAGCCAGGAGTAAGCCCTAAGCACTATTGAGTGTGCGCCCCCCCCCCAAAGAAAATAATAAAATGTTTTACTTAAGCTGAACAGGAAAATAAAATGAAATGTAACTTTCCAACAAATAAAAAAGTGTATGTTATTCTTGTCTACATTTGAGGATCTGAAGTTTCAGAATTCCAATCCTACCTCCACCGATACAGCAAAGGACTTGGAGGGGTATGAGTGTTTTTATGATTTCAATAAAAATGGAAAGAGTACTTTCATTCATGGGTGCTCTTCATTGTTTGTCATAAGAGAAATGCAAATAAAATTTTAGAAATGAGATTTTACCTCTCACTAGTGAGACTGGCATACACCAAACACAAAAATACTCACTGCTGGCATGGATGTGGAGAAAAGGAACCCTTCTTCACTGTTAGTGGGAAAATCAACTGGATCAACAGCTTTGAAAACTGGACACTTCTCAAAAAGACTAAGAACTGAGCTTCCATGTAACCAAACAATTCTATTTCTTGGCATCAATCTCAAGGACCCAAAACTAGTATTTCAAAAAGACACTTGCATTCCTGTGTTCATTCACAGTAGCTGAATTCTGGAAGCAACTCATGTATCTAAGAAAAGATGATGGAGTAAAGAAATTTTAGTATGGAGCAGGGGCAGAGAGATAGTACAAGAGTGAGCGGCACTTGCCATGTACATGACTAACTTGGTTTCAGTCCCTGCCATCCCATATGTTCCCTTGTGCCTACCATATGTGAAGAGCAAAGAAAGTGTCAAGAGAAAGTCCTCAGCACAGTCAGGTATAGCCCAAAATAAATAGATAGATAAATAAATAAAATTGTGGTACATATACACAATGAAATACTATTCTGCTATAAGAAAAGATAAAAGCATGTAATTTGCTGCTATCTGTATGAAACTGGTTGGGTTCCTGGTGACCCCCCCCCCCCCCCACCCCCCACCCCCGCTCAGGAGCTGCCCTGGGGCGACCAGCCATAGCATGCAGAGACTCAAACAAGGCTGGGGAACCTGGAACTCTGCTTTCTCCAGGCTAAGCTGATAATGGGGCTCCCAGGAGGACAGATAGGTTTTGGGAGTGGGCCCATCACCTCTGGGGATCCCGGAAGCAGCCGGATGAGACTCATCCACCACACTAGCCACCACCTTCGCTGTCCGAATGCTGGGATACTACCTCACGATCAGATTAACAGCCAAACCAGTTTGAGCCCAGGTGGCGCGGCTGCAAGCGGCCCTGCAGTCATCAAAATAGTGGAAACAGTAATGTCCTTTAATGCACTGCATTCTACGATGTGCAGGAAGGTTTGGTGGGAGAGGGAAAGATAGAGAGGAGAGAAAAGACATACAGAACCCATCAAGTAGTTGGAGGTGTGGGAGGGGGAAGGGAGGTGGGGATATTGGTGATGGGAGATGGGTTTGGGTGGAGGTATGGGTGTTGGAACACTGTAGAACCAAAACTCTACATGAGCATCTTGCAATTGTATGTCTAAAATGGTGTAATAAAATTTGGGAAAAGAAAAAAAAACACAAGTATCTAAAAGGTAAAAAAAAAATAAATAATTTATTTTATTCACTTGAAAAATGTCAAAAAAAATAAAAAGGAAAAAAAGAGGCTATCAGAAAAAAAAAGAAACTGGTGGGTTGAGTGAAATCAGAACAGAGAGATAACTCAATCAGATGAGTGCTGAGCTTTGTATCTAGGAGATCCAAGTTCAATGCCCTGCACCATATGGCCCCAAAGCACTGTTGAATATGGCCCCAATTGCTTCATCCACACACCCCTAAAAGGGAGGTAAAATATCTCTGCTATGCAGTTCAAAAGTAATGGAAAACACAGTCCCTGAAAGAACTTCCTATATGCCTTCTAAATTATCCATATTCTCTTTTCCCCAGTGAGCACTTAAAGCAGAAAAAATAGTAAGAGAAATCAAGGATTAAGCATACATCAAAGCTAAAGTCAGAGTTAGAATTCCTGGAGTGTCAAAAAATGGAAGTCTGCCCCCAGGGAGATAATTGGCACAATAGACATTCAATTAGAACTTATTTGGTTCATTGTTAGCTTCACAGGGAGGGAGAGCTCAGTTCCCCTGGGAAGCTAATGTCACCTTCCATTCATCACTAACCATGGCAATGCTGGTACAAACACAGGAGGCCTGTTTCTGACTTAGTGATGGAGGCAAATTCTCAATGTTCCCTGTATTTGATAGTGGCTGACCCAGCCTTGGGCGTCTAATTAATATCTTCAGTATGGAACAAAGTTAATATATCTAAGACTAAAAGATCTACATAACCTAAGGACAAGAAAGAGTCCTCTTCATTTTACCAACATCTCTTTGCCTATAGTACTGATGCAATGTTCTGACTTGGTGGCTCAAGAAAATGTGCTGCTCCCAAAATAGCTCTTCTATTCTGTTCTCTCCTTTAGTTCAGTACAGAAACAGTTATTAAACACTAACTTCTGTTGACTGCCTACAGGAAGAGACCACACTTTGTTCCATGTCTCCTCAATGTGTTATCACATATACATACACACACGCATGCACACACATATCCCGTTACATCAACACCACACACACATGCACATACACACATACACGCATGCACACACATATCCCAGTACATCAACACCACACACACATGCACATACACACATACACGCATACACATGCACACACGTTCATATATGAACAACTGATATTCCTAGCAGTTTTCCTTGTCTTCGTTTAAAGTCTATTAATTATCACTTTTAGCAATAGTAAGGAGTAAAAATCTCAATAAAGGAAAGTCAACTCCAACTTTAAGCAAATATATTTCCTGAAAATAAAAATTGAAGGTGCCAAGAGAGATAGTAAGGAGTAAGGCTCTTGACTTGCATGTGGCTGACACCATATATGTTTCCCCAACCACTGCCAAGGGTTAGTTTTAAGCACAGAACCAGGAATGCCCAGATCCCTTTGAAAACTGCTGATGTGGCCCAAACACCTAAAAACTAAATTGTTTTTGATGATATTCTTAGATAATACTGATTTTAGGATAAGGTTCTTCCCTGGATCTTTCACATTTATACACTATATACAGTTCTAGACAGGTTCTAACTGATACCCGTCATCCCAGTAAGCCTAGCAAGAAGCCAGAGCAACCCACACATCATGCAGTCAGTCATTCTCAACATTCAGACTCCATTGTTTCCTCAGAGCTTCATCCAAGAGAAAACCTGATCTTTCCCCTGTAAGTTTCATGAGTAAGTGCTTGGGATGAGAACCTTCTACTGAGAGTATACCACCACATAGCAGAACCTGGAAAGCTATTCGTGTTTTATTTGTTATGCCAAAATCTAGTAACAATTATGGACCTCAATTCCATGACCTGAAGAATGATTCGAGGCTCTTCCTGTCCCTGGAGCAAGCAGATGCCCTTGAGCTACACTTGCTTGCAACATGGCGTATGGAGATGTTACTGGTGCCCACTCCAGCAAATCAATGAACAACGGAAAGACAGTGATACAGTGATACAGAATGCTAATACCTCTTTCCAGGTGCTGGCTCATCATCCACAGCTCTGTAGCACCTCTTCTTGCTAGCATTTCCTGTGCCATTGACAAGCTTTCCCTTCACTGAGTAATTCTTTTTTTTTTAATTTTTTTATTTTTACAATTACAAAGATATACAATTAAAACATTCATATTTGGGTTTTGGTCATACAGTGTTCCAGCACCCGTCCCTCCACCAGTGCCCATCTCCCACCACCAACGTCCCGGTTCCCTCCCCCTTCCCCAGCCCACCTCCATGGCAGGTTCTTTATTTCTTTCCCTTTCTCTCTCTTTCTCTTTTCCTTCCCTTCCAGACTATGGATTACAGAACATACATTAAAAGGTTGTCATGTGTATCCTTTTGCCTCTATTTAATGCTCAGTTCTAGGAGTTGGCATTAGTACCCTCGACAATTTTTGCACACTGTTCCATTTTCTGTCTTACCTAACCTCTGACTCCCACACTTCACTGAGTAATTCTAATATAAACCTTTCTCCCTTAATCAGATGAAACATCTTCAATTGAATGCTGCACCATTTTGGCAAACCTGGTGGGTTAGGGGAGAATTGAAGATCCCTGGTTAGCCTTTGGTAACTTTGCTATTATAGAACCAGAAAGCAAAGAAGAGGGTCTGGTAAAATCAGGGAAAGAGGACACAGCCCAGGGACTCCAAGGTAGACTAACTTGAGAGTCACGTAACCAATTGGGAGTCATATAACCAAATTATCTGTAGACTTTCCCTTCATTTTATTCTCAACCCAGGCACTTAACACAGAACTGAAGGATTTTGTTCTTAGGGCAAACATTCAAGTTCATCCTCTGAAGAGAGAATGGACTTGAGTTGCAGGAAGCAAAGGTGAACAGGAGTGGTTCCTCCATGATTATTGCTTTCATGACTCTTGCTCTGCCTCAGTCTGAAGATATCTTCAATTGCACTCTGGCGGAGCACAATGAGAGTGGTAAAATCCTTGGGAAATCCTGAACGCTGGTGCTGCAAAGGACTTGGAGAACACAAAGCCCAGGTTCCCCATGGTACCCTAGAGAGAGGAAGCATGTGCAGGGATGCAGAACCTGGGCCTGGATAAACACTGCACCTCAGGCTCTATTCCTCAGCCTCCTCTACTCCTCTGAAGACCTGCCTGGGGATGGAGCACAAATGCCTAAGGGGAACATTTTTTGTTACCAACATCAGAATTAGGATAATGAGACTCACCCTCTTATGTTATGTAGTCACCAAACTTGGCAGCACAAGTTTACTTTTTTTTTTTTTTGGGTCACACCGGCAATGCTCAGGGGTTACTCCTGGCTCTACACTCAGGATTTACTCCCGCGGCACTCAGGGGACCATATTGGATGCCGGGAAATCAAACCCAGGTCGGCTGCATGCAAGGCAAATGCCTTAGCCACTGTGCTATCTCTCTGGCCCCAGCACATGTTTACTTTAAACCTAACTAGCCTGGAAGCTATCAGAGGTTTCAGAAGAGCCAGAGAGGGGTGGAGAAGTTTTAACTAAGTGCAATAAATAACACAGGTGAGAAAAAGGGTCATTTCAGAAAGGGGTGGTGACTCAGAGAAGCCCAGGTCAGTTAAGCACATATGACTGCAAGGCCTTTGGCCAAGTTGAGCAATGGATTCTCCTCCTGTCTGCAGGGGAAGACAGCCAGAGTAGTGCAGTTCTCAGAGCTGACTCTGATAACTCCAGTTTGCTGAGTCCTTTTGGTTTTTGTTACCTAGAAATGAAAGATGAGAGGATAGTGTAGAGACTAACCTGCAGTTAGGATTCATCTCTGGGACAGCAAGAGCCCAAGATAATCCCAGATTTTCAGGAATCAGGGATCTCCATAACTGCCACAAGAAGATGAAAGCTAAAGTCTCGAAAGTTTTGGTCAAAACCCTCCACGACATTGAAGCTAAAGACATATTCAAAGGTGAAACACCACTAACAAAACAACTAGAAGAAAGGATAAACATATGGGACTACATGAAACTAAAAATTTCTGCACCTCAAAAGAAACAATGACCAAGACACAAAAACAGTCCACAGAATGGGAAAGAATATTCACTCAATATCCATCTAATAAGGGGTCAATATCCAGGATATATCAGGCACTAGTAGAACTTTACAAAGAAGAAAACAGTCAACTCCATCAAAAAATGGGGAGAAGAAATGAACAGAAACTTCGACAAGGAGGAGATTCGAACGGCCAAAAGACATAAGAAAAAATGCTCATCATCATTGGTCATCAGAGAGATGCAAATCAAAACAACAATGAGATATCATCTCACACCACAGAGGCTGGCACATATCCAGAAGAGCAAAAACAATAAGTGCTGGCGTGGATGTGGGGGGAAAGGGGACTCTCATCCACTGTTGGTGGGAATGTCAACAATATAGCCTTTTTGGAAAACAATATGGACATTACTCCAAAGACTAGAAAATGAGCTCCCATTTGACCCAGTCATACCACACCTGGGAATATACCCTGGGAAGCCAAAAACACACAGTGGAAACACCAACCCCACGTTTATGTTTATAGCAGTACTAGTCACAATAGCCAGAATCTGGAAACAACCAGAGTGCCCGAGAACTGATGACTGGATAAAGAAACTTTGGTACATCTACACAATGGAATACTATGCAGCCTTTAGGGAAAAATGAAGTTATGAAATATGCCTATAAATGGATGGACATGGAGAGGATCATGTTGAGTGAAATTAGTCAGAAGGAAAAAGACAGATATAGAATGACTGCATTTATTAGCATGACATAAATATATATATATATATATTATGATACCAATATCCAAGGTCAGACAAAATATGGATCAGGAGGTCTTTCCAAAGACGGAATATACTACAAGTGTCTGGGAGTCGGAGGTTGGGTGGGACAGAGAAAGGAACAGTGTGCTAACAATTGTTCTGATAGTACTAGCCTAGAACTGAGTATGGAATACAGGCAAAAAGATACACATGATAACCTCTAAATGTATGCATTGCAATCCACAGTGTGTAAGAGAAGGGAAAGAGGAGAAGAGAAAGAGAAAAGAGATAAAGAACTCTCCATAGAGGCAGGCTAGGGGAGAGGGGAGGGAATGGGGACAGTGGTGGTGGGTAATGGGCACTAGTGGAGGGATTGGTGCTGAAACAATGTTTATAACCGATACCCAGACATAAACATCTATGTAACTGTATATCTCACGGTGGTATAATAAAATATGTGTGTGTGTGTGTGTGTGTGTAACAAAAATAATAGGACCACTCTGAATAGGACAGTTCCTTCAGGACTTCTTGTCAACTTTTAGTCTGAACTTGCCTAAGACCAACACACCTTGTGCTTCAGCCAGACTAATCTCCTGAAAAATGCTTTTATCTCACCCTTCCCTAGAGCAGGTCACTCCCCTGGCTCCACATTGCCTCCTGTTGCAAGTCTAAACAGCTCTGCCCCCATTCAAGGACCCTCCAGTCTGGCTTGCCTCAACCCTCTCGTTCTTCCATCCCTCCCCTCACCTGCACACCACGTCTCATTAGATCCACCTCCTCACCCGTATACTCACCTTGTTCTTTATATATTCATTCTTTTGTTCTGTTGTCTCTCCCTCAATCATATGACCCTTTGCCCCAAGAGGAAATTCCTTTGTCTAAAAATAATCTCCTATCTACCAAAATATGGTTTAGGCTTAACTCCATGAATTTTCATTTAGCAATCTCCATTAATTTTCCTCTAAATGACATAGTAATAATCCAGTGTAGAGCAGTGAGTCTAGAGCATGTACTCTATAGATAACTCAGGCTTATTTCTGGATAACAAGATGGAGATTCAGTGCTCTGACTCCCAAGTCAATTGGTTTGGTTTCACACAGGTTTCTAGTAGACAATATAGTGACTTTGCAACTATTAGAAAAAGTTTCCCCAATATACCTTTTTTTTTTTTTTTTGGTTGCTTTTTTGGGTCACACCCAGCAATGCTCAGGAATTCCTCCTGGCAGTGCTCGGGGACCATATGGGATGCCAGGGATCGAACTTGGACCTGCACAAGCCGGTCGCATGCAAGGCAAATGCCCTACCCAATGGACTATCGCTCCAGCCCCTCCCCAATACACTTAGTGATACATTGAATCCCTGAGACAAATCTCTTTCCAATGCATGTAGCTGACCTGAGGCAAATTCATAACTTTTACCCTCATTGCCTCATCTAAAAACTGGAGAGGAGTGTTTACCGCATGGGTCATTTAAGAGTTAAATGTTAAAAGGTGATATAAAATGCTCACCTTTTTGAATCCATCCAGGGCTCACCAAGTTTGGTTGGTTTCTCTTTAGCCCCCTCCCCTTTTTTTGAGGCATTGTCAAAGGAAAAATGAAGAGGTACTGCTAACTTGTTAAGAGGTCCGTTGACCACCATTTCTTTTTTCTCTTTTCAATCATATCACTACATTCCCTATTTTTTATTTCAAAGGCTCTGGAATCTAAAGAAGAATATATTTTCAGGGGTAAATTTGGAGACTAGGACTAATTCTATTTATTTAGTCTAAAGCAATCAAGGTATTGGGTATATAAGAAAGAGAAAAATATCTCCTGAAATTAAGAAAACTAGTATTTGCTTCCTCTCACATTCCCAGCAAATCTATACCAAAACTTGGATTAATGTATACAAATACTGAGTTGAAAGTCCATGAAAAAACTCTCCCTTTAAGGATCAAAATGGCAAACACCCAGATTGGAGGGAGAGAAATAACACCATCAAGAAAGTAAAGGTAAATAAGCTTAAATAGGGAAGAAATCTCTAAGGCGTAAACTTTGCCTTGAACAGCATGGGTGGGGTTGTGCTATATGCCAAGAACCCCAATCCTACTTATAGTTACAACACTGGAACAGGAGGCAAGAAGCATAAGTTGTAACCAAGCATCAGAGTCACTGGCAATGAATGCCCTCTCAGTAACCTCTCTTAACTTTGCTTGAGAGAAGTGTTGGTGAGATAAACCATCTCACTCTTCAGAGTAACTTTAAGAACAAATCCCTGGAAGACTTTCATTCATTTTTAGCATATAGCTCAACTAGCTGGGGGCAAAGAGAGTTATGAAGAATACATTCTCCTAGCAGCCACATAGACTCCAATCTCAACCAATTCATATCTGACTGCTGGTAAACAAGGCTATGAACACAAAGCACCCTGTGAGCCCACAAAGCATAAACATTGAGCTAAGAGACGCTTCACTGCCTATTGTGTTCCTTTGCCAATCTAAAGTCAACCAAACTCTACTTCCCACTAATCCTAAAAACACAAACTGTCATCACTCGAACTGAGGCCAGGTCTCCTCTTCAACTTGCCCCAGCATGGGTTCACAGCCACCTCCTGGGTCTGCAAGACTGAGGTAGCATAGTGGCTTCCGGCTATTGGCAACCTTGAACCTCTGGTGGTTATGCAGGCTCACTAGAACCTGACTCAGGTGCATCCAGATACTTGTGATCTCACCTCTGAGCCCAGGCCTGCTCAAACGCCAATCATAGTAGAGAACAAGACTCCATCCAGAAGCATACATGACTTTACTGCTAGAGCAGATTCCAAGATCTCCCGACTACAATCATATCTAGGCTCTAACGTCTGTGAATGTGAACTCCATCTCCATAACTTCTTCCTAAGCTTGCTCAAATACAGACCCAGTCTCTCCTAGACCCTCATGGAGCACCAGGTATAATTGGGAGTCAGAGGAGCTCACTTACTTTCATTTCTCAAGATAATAGTCTGAAAAGAAGTAGAGCTATGCATGATACCTTAAGAATTCTTAAGAGCAACAGTTCTCATCATGCTCACAGAAATGAGATCAAGGCAAGGAAACTTCAACAAAGACAAAATTCTAGAGAAAGTTTGAAAAAAGTGCAAACATAAATCATAGTGCTAAAATACATATAGTACTGGAACTGAAATAGGCAACAGAGGGGCTCAACAACAGAATGAAAAAACTGAAAATCAAGTCAGTGAACTCAGAGATAAAGTAGTAGAAACCATCCAAAAAGACCATCAAAAAGAAATAAAGGCAACATTAAAGCAATATTCCAGCATCAAAAGGAATAGGATTCACATCGTAGGGATTTCATAGAGAGAAGAGAGGAAGAAAGTGACAGAATTAATTAACCTTTTTCCTGTCCTTGGGGCCATATCTAGTAGTGTTTGGAGGTAACCATGTGAACCAGAGATAAAATCTGGACCTCCTGCATGCAAAGTGTGTGCATCAGCTCTTTGAGCTATCTTTTCGCTCAAGGTAGAATTCTTATTTGAAGAAATAATAGCCAAGAATTTTCCCAGGTTAAGAAAGAACTTAGACAACAGATCCTGATGGCTCAAAAAGTTCCAAACCAAAAAATCCTGAGCAGATGCACACATACCACATATTTATAATTAAAATGTCAAAAATCAAAGAGGAGAGAGGATCCTAAAATCAGCAATAGAAAAATCAAAAAGTCAAGGGCCAGAGCAATAGCACAGGGGTAGGGTGTTTGCCTTGCATGCAGCCAACCGGGTTCGATCTCTTGGATTCCCATATGGTCCCCCTAGCACCGCCAGGAGTAATTTCTGAGTGCAGAGCCAGGAGTAAGCCCTGAGCATCGCTGGCCTGACCCAAAAAACAAAAACAAAAAAAGACAAAAAAAAAAGAACAAAAAGTCATCTTTAAGGGAAACAGAGAAATATTACAGTAGTTAAGGCACTTACCTTACATGCAGTTGACTTGAGTTCAAACCCCACACTAGATTTGGTCCCCAAAGTACCACTAGGAGTGATTCCTTAGTTCTGGGCCAGGAATAAATCTTGAGCACAGCCAGGTGTTGTGCAAAACTAAAAAAAAAATTAAAAGGTAAACAAAAAACACTTATAAGAGAAGCCCCCTAAGACCATCAGCAGATTTCACTACAGAAACTCTATAATTCAGAAAGGAGTGGCGTGAAGTATGTGTACAATGTGATGAAAGGAAAACACCTCTAACCCAGAACACTCTGCCTAGGTGACCACTCCTATTTTAAGGGGAATAAACAGCTTTTCAGACAAACAACAAAGAAATTCATCATCATCAATAAAAGAAGAGGAAAGCCTACTTGGAAGTAATTAAATTTCTTTAAAAATGCAATAGAGAATAGAAAATAGAATAATAGTGTAAAATTAATTTCAAGTTTACTAATTCTTGTTATCTCCAATCTCTTAAATTTAGATAATTTTAAATTAAAACTCATATTTTAGTTATGAAATTTATATGTTTCTTTTCAAATGAAACTTATTTCTATGTCAAAAAGAACATTTAGGGGGCTGGAGCGATAGCCCAGTGGGTAGGGTGTTTGCCTTGCACGCAGCCAGCCCATGCCGGCACGGGTTCAATCCCCCACATCCCATATGGTCCCCCGAGCACCGCCAGGAGTAAGTCCTTAGTGCAGAGCCAGGAGAAACCCCTGAGCATTGCCAGGTGTGACCCAAAAAAGCAAAAAAAAAAAAAAAAAAAGAAGAAGAACATTTAGGAGTCTTCCGATTATTTATTTTGTCTAAATTCTAGTACTCTTGTTCTCAAGAAATAAATTTATTTTATCCAAGTTTTAAAACTTATGTTCATTATATATATATATATATATATATATATATATATATATATATATACATATATACATATTATGATACCAATATCCAAGGTCAGGTGAAACATGGATCATTAGGTCTTGACAAAGGTGGAAATTATCACAAATGTATGGGAGTCAGAGATTAGGTAAGACAGAGAAGGGAACAGTGTGCTAATAATTGTCGAAAGTGATAATACCAACCCAGAACTGAGCATTGAATACAGGCAAAAAGACACACATGATAACCTCTAAGTGTATGCATTGCAATCCACAAAATGTAAGAGAAGGAAGAGAGAGAGAAAGAAAAAGAGAGAAAAGAGATAAAGAAACTGCCATAGAGGCAGGCTAGGGAAGGAGAGGGAATTGGGGACATTGGTGGTGGGAAATGGGCACTGGTGGAGGGATGGATGCTGGAACACTGTATGACCGTAACCCAAACATGAACATCTTTGTAACTGTATATCTCACGGTGGTATAATAAAATATTAAGAAAAAAAATAAAACTTATGCTCATAGCATTTTCTTTGGGATCCTCCTAAATTTTTTTATGTGGAGAGTTCTATATTTGAACTTCAGTTTTATTTCTGATGCTGATAACTGAAAGGGCTGTCATGCTTGCTTTGTATATGGAGCCCTGCATTTAATTCTTGGTATCACCAGTTTCTCGAATACTGCTAGCAGTGACCCTCAAGCACCAAGCTAGGACTAAGTAGAGACCCTGAGTATTGCCAGGGCAACCCAAAAGGAACTTATTTGAAAGCACTGTCTAATACTTTTAGAAAATATTGTTCCTCTTTTACCCATGGAATGCAAGTGTAACATTTCATTTGTAGGGCCATGATCAGAAACACAGACACAGACACATAGATGAGCTGCTACCAGCTTTCCCTGTGGCCCGTGGCTACAAATATCTCATAGCCTGGAATACTGATGTGCCAGGTATCCCATCATATTTTATAGAATTAACTATCACTTGTATCACTTGTCTTCCCATTGATCATCAATTTGCTCAAGCGGGTGCCAGTAATGTCTCCATTTGTTGGGAATGAGGTCCATTATTGTTACTGTTTTTGGCAGATCGAATACACCACGGGTAGTTTGCCAGGCGCTGCCGTGGCTCTGGGCTCATCCCAGGGGGCCCAGTCTTTTCTATATCAGACCACCAACCAACCAGGGCCCACTGGGCAGAACCCTGGGTATAGACAAGCATGTCTCCTGTCTGCCACCTGTTGACGCAGGCCGGGCACTGCAGCCACACCTGCAACAGGATAGAAAGGCACAGAATTAAGTATGGGGCATACAATCACAAGTGTGTGGTCACAATGTCTGGACTGTGGGAACATATCAATAATTTCTTATACAGTGGACCCAAATGGCCCGATGGACCCAGTTGAAATTTAATAATCTTATTTACTTTCTTCTAAGAATATATTCATCAACCATATTTAGAGAACTACCTCCAACAAGAAATATAGAGTAGATTATTCAATGTATGCTTAGGACAGACTCAAGGAGAGGTGCAGAAAAAATTTCCAAAGAAGTGTTGTCAATGGTGTAGTGATGGAGGGTTTGGGGTTGAGTAGTAGGAAACACACTATGTTCTAGAAACTCAAAAAGTGAATGCAAGAACAGAAATAGCCAGATTCTCACACAACAACCCAGAAAAAACAGAGCTTTATCAATACCTCTCTCATATATGGGCTGTAATGGTCAATATAATTAGTGCCGGCTAAGGAGCAGGCATGGGGATGGGGGAAGAGGAGGGTAATGAGGGGTTTTGATGGTGGTATTGGTGTTGAATGATGAATCTTTCTAACAATTGTATTGTGAAAAACTTTGTACTTTTGTAAATCATGGTATTTAAAGTAAAAAATATCCCTTTTACTATTCTGAAATTTTTTATATCTTAAGAATGTGAAGCATTTGTCATGAATTCTTCAAATGTTTTTCATAACTTAAAAAAACATTTAATTTGTATTGGAAATTTTGTTGACTTTTTAATTGATTTTTTAATTGTTTAAAAATTTTATTTAAAAATTGTGATTTACAAAGTTGTTCACAGTACAGCTGTTGTTGCAAGTATTCAATATTCCACACCAGTCCCACCACTAATGTGCCTCTAACATCACCAAAGACCCAAGTTTCCCACCCACTCCCCAAGCCTGCTCCCTTAGAAGCACTGATTAATCTACTTTATATTTCTTATTGCAACATATACCTCGTAATTACGCCGAGACGCCGCGGGTCCCCAACAGTGCCGGGAAGCAAGTTCCCTTCTACCTCCGCCGAGCGGGAATGGATGAAAACTCAGGAATCCGATGCAGTTTTCAAAGGGCTTTACTATCACAGGTTCCAATATACAATCCAAGAGCAGGGAAAACCTCCGGACTCTGGGTTCCCCAGCTAGGCCCCAGCCACGAGTAGGCCAAGATGGCTGCCACCACGTGTTGAGGCCCAACAGAGAGATGAGAGGATGGAGAGAGGCAAACACTAAGGGAAGCCAAAATGGCAAAAAAGGGAGAAAAAAAGGAAGGGCTTCTTTCTTCTTGCAGCTTATTTTGTAGCTAGAAATCTGCCCAAACTTCCCAGCCTGACCCACTTTGAGCTGGGCTATCTAGAGATGAAAACAGGAAAATAGCTCTATAGAAATGTAGCAACTTCAGGAAACCATCTGGCTGTTTACAGGACCCAGAGCTAATTCAAAGCCTCCTAGCAGAGCTGGGAGAAGCTATAAGCTAAATGTAACTTCCTCTGGCAGGAAGTATCAAATGCCCTCAGGTAATTTCTCCCAGCACCTCACCTAATATCTTGAGCCAAGATCTGCCTGGAATTGCCTTTATAGGGTAGCGAAGGGGGTTATTGAGATGGCATGTCTCTGTACCAAAGACTAATACTAATGCCAGTTAAATATTTCTCCAAGCCTTCACAAGAGTCTCGTCTACTTCACAGTAGTTTTGTATTTTAGTTGCCTTTGAGTTATCAGGGAGCCATGCTTGCTTGCTTGGATCACTTAGAGATCCAATGCGGCCAGGCAAATATGCTGGTAAGATCTAGCTAGTCCCACAATGATTGTGGTAGCATGAGAAAATATTTATACCAGCCAGTATAGAATACATGGTAAGATAAGACTGCCACATTTAGACTACCCCCTATCTATGAAGTGACCTGCAGGAGGCAATCCAGGGCAGATGCAGAGGCCTGGGCTTTTAGGTGTCCTGCAACAGTAATGGTGTTGCTAAAGTCATACAAAACAGAGCTATTATGTGCAAATTTGGCCATCTGTATTATTGCTTTCACTTATTGAATTTATTGAACTTAGTGGGCTTCTACTCAATTTTTTAACAAAGTTGTTTGTGCTATTTTTTGACCTTCAACATTCAACAACTGTTCCACCACCATTGCAACTTCCCACCACCATTATTCCCAATTTTCCCAGCCACCGCTTAAGCCCTGCCCCTATAGCAGGCCCTCAATAATTTATTTTATATTGGTTTTTATAGGTATCACTTGTATCACTTGTCTTCTCATTGTTAATCAATTTGCTTGAGCAGGCACCAGTAACTTCTGCATATGTTCCGCCGCGTGTTAGTGTAGCCCAGGGCATCTGCTCACTCCAGGAACACAATGAGCCTCAAACTATTCATTCAGGTCATGGGAATGAGATTTATAATTGTTACTGGGTTTTGGCATATCAAATATTTGATTTGATGTTTTATAGGTAATTTTCTAAAAATGATTAAGAAATGCTTTTTAGTGGAAAGTTAGTGAAGATTGTTCAATCTCACCATGGAGCTGTTAAGCCCTAGGATAAAAAAATTCTGACATGTTTGCACAGGATAAGCATTGTGTGTATATAGTTTGTCACTAGTTGCTTTCTACTTTACATTCATTAAATGTGGTGTGCTATTTGGTATATCAGTATAATAGTGTTTGAGATGTGGCCACTTTACTCTAGGATTCCAAAACTTTTAACAGGTTGATAAAGTTGGAGTTAAATTTTCAACTAGGAAGTAGTTTTGGGGTACGGGGCACAACTGCCAGGCCTTCCAGAACAACAGAGGGATGGGGGAGGAAGCCGATCCCTGACTCCATAAAAGCCTGGAGATTTCAGTCACAAAACCCTCATGACTGAGTTTTTCAACGATGTAATTCAACAAAACCCTCATGACTGAGTTTTTCAACGATGTAATTCATGGGTGGCGCTACGATGGTGGGGAGTAGCTCACCATCTATGAGATTTGTTCTCTAGGTATGAGAGCAAATGAAGTAGAGGCATAAACCAAAGTTTTATAGGATTAACTTGGGAATTTCTTACTGTTTAAGTGAACTGATGTTAGGGCCTGACTTTCTAAGGTTGAAACATTCAGCCTTCCCCATCCTTACTGTGTGACACTGGAGAAGTTACTTAACCTCCTAGGGTCTTAATTTCCTTTTCTACAAAGAGTAGAAGAAGGAAAGTGGATAGTAGGGCAGCAATAAGAGGCCCCATAATTTTCAGTTATTTAAAAGGCATGAGGTCCTCAAAGTCATTCAATGAGAAGACAATCCCATTTCTTAGCTGTGTGACTATTGACAATCCTCACTTGTCTCTCCCCAATTAAGTCATCCCTGAATGGTGTCACAGTCCAGGACAAGCAGGATATAAGTTGAAGAGGAAGCAGGAGACTTGGGGACAGTTGATCTATCATGTAAATATCTTAAGCTCTGTCAAGTATCTGACACATTTCATGTGTGCATTAAATTTTATTGAAGTCCTGTGTAAACACTGAGTTACTATTTAATTTAATCTGGTTTTACCATTTAACCAGGCTAGAACTCATGGTTCCTGATAAGGATTTATTTTTGTATTTTTAATTATGAATAATTACATAAAACTAGGAAAAAAGTGCACAAACCCCACTGACCCCACCATCCTGATTCAACAACAATCATTCCATGGTCAGTCTTGTTTCCTCTTCCCACTCACTCCCTCACCAAAACCAAGTTATTTTATTTATTTATTTATTTATTTATTTATTTATTTATTTTGCTTTTTTGGGTCACACCTGGTGATGCTCAGGGATTTCTCCTGGCTCTGCACTCAGGAATTACTCCTGGCAGTGCTCAGGGGACCATATGGGATGCCAGGGATTGAACCTGGGCCGGCATAGGCTGGCCGCGCAAGGCAAACACCCTACTCGCTGGACTATCGCTCCGCCCCAAAACCAAGTTATTTTAAAGCAAATCCAAATTCCATCTCACTTGAGTATATTTCAAAAGAAAAGAATAAAACGGCCACACACATTTTACTTAGTGGTTGTACCTAAAACAAAGGCTGGGACCTGGTAAAAAAGGAAAGCAAGATAACCCAATTCCTAGCATGGGCAGAGAGGGGCTCATTGGACTCCATTTTTATTGCTTCTCTACATTTATAGTTTCTTCTGTATCATCATTGTAGTATACATTGCCTGCAATTTGTAGCTTTAATGGTCTCCCTTAGCTTCCTTCATCAGCATTAATTGAATTGAAAACATCTGTTAGCAAGACCCAGGTCTTCATCTCACGGAATTGTGTCTCTTCTAATGCTCCATCTGGCAACTGGCTTAACTCCCTTCCTCCATTTCTTCTCCATGTCCTCCTTCCTCCCAGACTAGTCTCTTAATTTTCTTCCCTTTTTATAGGCACAATTCCCAGGATTCTTAGTGAAAATTAAAATTAGATAGGAACACCTTGAAGACTAGCTCATTTAGCAGACCTCTGAGATGGGGCAGCAAAACAGTGAAAGCAGCATTCTTGAAGAGAAAGAATGGGTTAGCTACTATAGAAAGTAGGAACAAGTTTGGTGTCTGGGTCTGGGAAGAGAATAGCGGCCTCTTTGGAACACTATGAAATGTACCATGTGACTGGGCCAATGGATTCCAATGAGTAAAGAGGGAAGAATAATGAAGGTTAAAAATGTACAATAGCATGAAGAGGCTCACAAGTGGCTGGGGAGGCTGGAACTCGCCGGCTCCCCCGGGCCCAGCTGACTATGGGACCCCCAGGAGGGCAGACGGGTTTTGGGAGTGGGCCCGTCACCTCTGGGGGGGTCCCGGAAGCAGCCGGATGAGACTAGCCACCATTTTCGCTGTCCGGATGCTGGGAAACTGCCTCACAACCAGATTAACAGAGCAAAAACCAGTTTGAGCCCAGGTCGCTGCTGCCGCTTGCGTCCGCGCGGTCCATTAAAATAGTGGAAACAGTAATGTCTTTTAATGCACTGCATTCCATGAAGAGCAGGAAAGTTTAGCGGGAGGGAGAGATAAAAGAGGAGAGAAATGACATACAGAACCCGCCAAATAGTTGAGGTGTGGGAGGGGGGAGGGAGGTGGGGACATTGGTGATGGGAGATGGGTTTGGGTGGAGGGATGGGTGTTGGAACACTGTGGAACCAAAAACTCTACATGAGCATCTTTCAATTGTATGTCTAAAATGGTGTAATAATATTTGGGGGGGAATAATAAAATAAAATTAAATCGAAAAAAAATGTACAATTAAGCACAGTCCTGGTCTTGAATAACAGCAGTAATCTGGTTAGGGAGGGACTGTTTGGAGTGGGACCTATGGGACAGAAAGGAGGCACAGGTAAATTCATGTCTGCATGTACCTAGATTCACTGCAGTATGTTTAATTTTTTCCAGCATCTTCTCCATGAGCACATCCTAGGAAAAAAGATGAGCACGTCTAATGTGACCTTCAAAGACTTTCCCATTATGCGGAACCCTATACACCCAAAATATGTACATCTATTTGTTTCACAATCATTTGTTTTTCTTGAAGATTTTCTAAGAACAGAAACTAGACCAGACCTTTTTAATTTTATGTTTCACTTTGTGCAATAAAGCAAATGCTAACTGGGATGGAAGGTGAGGAGTGGATGCCGAGAAACCATTTTGAGTGTGGCTCTAAACGTTACTAGGTGACTACATTCGCGACACACCTGTAGAATTAAATTTAGGAAAATTCATTTCAGAGTGCAAGAACTATTGACTCATGTAGTAGAGACTTTGAGCTAGATTTGTAGAACTCCAGCTGAGTCCAGAGTTGCCAACTGGCTGTTGAATTGGGGTGTGGGGATAATCGTTGTCACAGGATTATCTATTCTGGCTATCTTCATTGCCCCAATTTGCTTGGCAGTTGAAAATTCTACACTTTGCACTTGAGTTATTGCACTTGAGTGGTTTCAGAGCTCAAGGGCTGGAGGGGTGGATGTGTTTAAGTTCCAGGTCATGGATTTGAATTACAGTGAAGTACGCAATAGAGAGCTTTGGAGTGAGAAGTGTGATTAAGTAACTTATAATGTTACTTCGATTTATATAGTACTCTGCTCCTTGGTCCAGCGCTCCACACACTATTACATTTATAGTGTAATGTTTTCTAAAATTAAGTTAATCTGGGGCCTGAGCGATAGCACAACGGGTAGGGTGCCTGCCTTGGGCTGACGTGCAGCTGACCCGGGTTCGATCCCCCAGCATCCCATATGGCCCCCCAAGCACAATCAGGAGTAATTCCTGAGTGCAGAGTCAGGAGTAACCACTAAGCATTGCCAGGTGTGACCCAAAAAGGCAAAAAAAAAAAAAAAAAAATAAAAAGAAAAACAAAGTTAATCAAACTTCAGGAAGATGATATAATCATCTATTTGGATGGTGGAGGGAAGAAAAGATGTTTTGCTGTTGTTGTTTTGTTATGGGCCACACCTGGTTATGCTCAGCGCTTATACATGGCTTTGCACTCAGGGATCCTTCCTGGCAGAGCTCTGGGGACCACACAGTATTGCGGATTGAACTTCCTAAGAAAACACTTTAACTCCTATACTTTATTTAAAATTGAAGCCTACCCAACTTCCAATTTAAACTATAAGACCTTGAAAATGGTCTAAGAGAAAGAGAGAGAAAGGGAAAGAAATAAAGAACCTGCTATGGAGGAGGGCTGGGGAGGAGGGAGGGAACCGGGGACGTTGGTGGTGGGAGATGGGCACTGGTGGAGGGATGGGTGCTGGAACACTGTATGACCAAAACCCAAATATGAACTTTTTAATTGTATGTATTTGTAATTGTAAAAACAAAAAAAAAAAAAAAAAGAAAATGGTCTGTGCAAATATAAGTTCTACATTCCTGAAACACATAGTACTGAAGCCCCACCATCCTATATATCCCAGATGAGCTCCAAAGTGGATACTCAGGTCCTGCCCTACTCACAGCTCAGCGTCAGTTTCTGATCCCACAGTTTCCCAATCTGCCCCCCACAGCTGCCAGGCCTGACGCTTCATTTATGAAACGTCAAAAACGCCTTGGTTTTTGACCAAGGGGGAAAATGAAGGTGGAATCTCTGACTCTGCCAAAGCATGGTCTTGCTTATCAGCACATTATATAATTATCTTTCCCTGTCACCCATTTTACTTCTTATATAAGCAGGTAGACTCAGGACTTGATGTGACCATGAAGACTGTCACTGTGAAACTGTGAAACTCTCAAATCTCTTTTAGCTTCCAAGATTACTAGTTGCCTTGAATATATTCAGAAAATTTTGGGCTCAGTCAACCACTCAGATGGGCCCAGTACTTTTCACTTTACATCCGCTGTATTTTTCTGCTTGCCACAATATCATCACCTTTGATATTTTAGTGTCCTTTATTTTTTTTCTGGCAGACTCTTTATTTTTTTAATATATTATACCACTGTGAGATATACTATTACAAAGATGTTCATGTTTGAGTTTTGGTCATACAGTGTTCCAGCACCCATCCTGCCACCAGTGCCCATTTCCCACCACCAATGTCCCCAATTCCCTTCCCCTCCCCTAGCCTGCCTCTATGGCAGGTTCTTTATCGCTTTTCTCTTTCTCTCTCTTTCTTCATTCTCTTATATATCGTGGATTGCACACGCATACATTTATAGGTTATCATGTGTATATTTTTGCCTATATTCAATGCTCAGCTCTAGGCTGGTATTATCACTTTTGACAATTAGCACACTGTCCCCTTCTCTGTCTTACCTATCCTCTGACTCCCACATGTTTGTGGTAAATTCCACCCTTGACAAGACCTCCTGATCCATGTTTTGCCTGACCTTGGATATTGGTATCATACTATATATTTATATCATGCAAATAAATGCAGTCATTCTATATCTGTCTTTTTTCCTTCTGGCTAATTTCACTCAACGTGATCCTCTCCATGTCCATCCATTTATAGGCAAATTTCATAACTTCATTTTTCCTAACAGCTGCATAGTATTCCATTGTGTAGATGTACTAATGTTTCTTTATCTAGTAATCAGTTCTTGGGCACTCTGGTTGTTTCCAGATTCTGGCTATTTCAGTGTCCTTTAGACTCTGCTATATAAAAATTTACTATTCCATTTTGATGATAGGCATTTGTAGAAACAAATTATTTATGTGTGCACTTTGTGATCATGTGACATTAAGAAATACTATGGTAGATCATGTTAAGGAAGTAGTTTCATTATAGGTGTTCTAAATGCTATTAGTGAGTTTGTAACACTCAAGGAATGGGAGGAGGAAGACCAATGTATATACCTGTATTTTTTCAACTTCAACTTTTTTTGGGGGTCTCACCCAGCGATGCTCAGGGATTACTCATGGCTATGCACTCAGAAATTACTCCTGGCAGTGCTCAGGTACCATGTAGGATGCCAGTGATAGAACCCTGGTTGGCCACATGCAAGGCAAATACCCTACCCACTGTGCTATTGCTCATGTCTTTCAACTTTACTTCAACTTTACTGACCTACAAGTTGTCTTCTTGTTTTTTCTTGTTTGTTTTTGGTATTTTACTACAAAATCCATAAAACCACTGGATACTGTATGGGAAAAGCTGTGTCATCCTACCGTCCTAAGGCCTCCCGAACAAATTTCCCTGGGTGAAACAGGGAAGTAAAAACTTCCCTAAGTATAGATTGAAACCTAAGCCTTAACTTATACCATACACACAAATAAATTCAAAATGGATTAATACTTAAACATAGGACCTGACACTGTAAAACTCTTACATGAGTGGAAAGCTTCTTCATATTAGTCTTGGTAGTAATTTCATGGCTATGACACCAAAAGCAAAAATAAATACATGGGTTTACACTAAACTAAAAATCTTCTGGACCCCAAAGAAAATAGGCAGAGTGAAAATACAAACCACACTGGGGAAAAAAACATTTGCAAACTATGTGCTGATATGGGAGTCTGTTTATAAAATATATGAAGAATTCTAACAACTGAGTAATGAAAACTAGCAAACAAAATTTTAAAATGGTTGAAGAATTGAATAGACCCTTCTGTAAGGACATATATATGGCCAAGAGGAATAGAAAAAAGATGGTGTACATCACGAGTTACCAGAGTAATGCAAAATTACCATGAGCTAGCACATCACACCTGCTAGGGTGAACGTTATCAAAAAGTGAAAGCATAAGTAAAAGTGTAGGGCCGCGGAGTGATAGCCCAGCGGGTAGGGTGTTTGCCTTGCACGCGGCTGGCCTATGCCGGCCCAGGTTCGATCCCCGCATCCCATATGGTCCCCGAGCACCGCCAGGAGTAATTCCTGAGTGCAGAGCCAGGAGGAACCCCTGAGCATTGCCGGGTGTGACTCCCCCCACCAAAAAAAAAAAAAAAGTGTAATGCAGAGAAAAAGGAACCTTGTGAAATTCCATAGAAAATCTAAGTCAGTTTTGATTACTACACTGG
This sequence comes from Cryptotis parvus, assembly GCA_021461705.1. Lineage (NCBI taxonomy): Eukaryota > Metazoa > Chordata > Mammalia > Eulipotyphla > Soricidae > Cryptotis > Cryptotis parvus. Next base: position 27,331 of record JAJIBD010026717.1, read on the forward strand.
AAAAAAAGTATGAAGGCCTGGCAAAGATAGCCCAAGGGACAGAGAACTTGCCTTGCACACAGCTGATCTGTGTCGGATCCCTGAGATTCTCTTTGGTTCCCTGTGTACCACCAGGAGTAATTCCTGAGTGGAGAGTAATTCCTGAGTGGAGTGCCTTGAGAATCGCTGGCAGTGACCCAAAAACAAAAAGAAATATTAGAAAGAAAGAAAGAAAGAAAGAAAGAAAGAAAGAAAGAAAGAAAGGAAAGGAAGGAAGGAAGGAAGGAAGGAAAGAAGGAAGGAAGGAAGGAAGGAAGGAAGGAAGGAAGGAAGGAAGGGAAGGAAGGAAGGAAGGAAAAAAGGAGAGAGAAAGAAAGAGAGAGAGAGAAAGAAAGAAAGAAAGAAGAGAAAGAAAGAAAGAAAGAAAGAAAGAAAGAAAGAAAGAAAGAAAGAAAGAAAGAAAGAAAAGAGAGAAAGAAAGGAAGGAAGGAAGGAAGGAATGGAGGAAGGAAGGGAGAGAAAGGGAGAGAAAGGAAGGGACAGAAGGAAAGAAGGAAGGAAGGGTAGAAGGAAGGAAGATATGATGGAAGAAGGAAGGAAAGAAGGTATGATAGAAGGAAGAAGGAAGGGAAGAAGGAAGGGAGGGAGGGGAGGGAGGGAGGAAACCCATTTCTGCACAGTAACCTGTTCATAAATGGTGATAGCAGTTTTATTATCAGATACCAACTAGTCTATGAAAATACTTTCCAATGAAGAATAGTTTTAAAAAGCTACATGTATCTTCTACCGTATGCCTCAGAGTTGAAAAAGAATGACAGTTGGTATATGTGGAATGATTTCATTAGATCTCAAGGGAGTTCTGCTGCATGGAGAAAAGCGGCCAATCTCAGGTTGTACATTAATTATTCCATCTATGGAAACGTCTATAAATGACAGCACTGTAGCCTTGAAGAACAGTTATCAGAGTTTAGGGTACCTGTAAGTTATCACTATAAAGGGCAGCAGCTGGACATTTCTTTGTAAAAGAAGCAGTTCTATGGTAGCGTTGAAGCAGTTCTATTGGTGGCTACATGAATCTACACGTGATCAAGTTCTGTGCACTACACACACACACACACACACACACACGTGTATGTAAAACTCATCTGAACTGAACAATGTAGTTTAATGACATTATACAGCTGTTCATTTCCTAGTTTTGCTAATACCTAAGACTACATAAAACTTTATCATTGGAGGATGTTGGGTAAAAGATATATCAAAATTCTCTATACCACCTTATGTATGAGAATGTGATCGTGCATCCACACACACGTGTGTGTGGGGGGGGTGAGGGTTAAGGGAGTGGGAGGTGCTGGGGATAGAACCCAGTCTCATACGCTTTACTGGTGAATGCTGAGTCCACTCATGCTCTCTTGTGAACGCTCTTGTGAATTTCAAATTGTTTCAAAGAAAAAATGATTAACAAGAAAACCAAACAAATTATTCCACTTTTGTTAAATATAGATGAGTCAAGAATGCTATTCTAACTTGGGTTCCTGACCCCGCTGTCAACTAGCTGTGTGACTTCAGAGAAACCTTGATCTATGTCAGTCTGTTTCCCCAGCAGCAGCACAAAAATAAAAACCACTTCTACATAATAAGAATGGACAATATGAAGTGCTTTTGATAAAGAAACTTTTCCACCTCTCCTTCCTCCCCACCTGAGATTTTGTTTGATGTTTTGCTGTGAAAGTAGTGGTAGATTGGGAAAAAGAAGACATCATCAGTAAAGCCAAGAAACTTAATGAGGAGTCCATGAAGGGACACATACTGTCTTCTGAAAGTGTCAGATCTACAATAGCCTCAAAACTAATCTTGTGGCTCAAGATGTTCTTTAACACATCTGGGAAGTGGTGGGGCAATCTATGTACGAGTGTTCATCAACAAATGCTGGAGATCAGAGGTGACAAAAGAGTATGCCACCCGCACGGCAGAGCCTGGCAAGCTACCTGTGTCGTATTTGATATGCCAAATACCAGTAACAATTATAGACCTCATTCCCACGACCTGATAGAATGGTTTGAGGCTGCTCTTTATGTTTCTAGAGCAAGCAGATGCCCTTTGGGCTCTACTAGCATGTGACAGGTCATATGGAGATGTTACTAGTACGCGGGAGCAAATCGATGATGTACGATGATGATCCATCGATGATGAATGAAACTAGTGGTATATGCTGAGTGAAGTCAGTGAGAAGGAAAGGGATTGATTGGTACAGAACGATTTCTCATATGTGGAACTTACAGGTGACAGCAACAAATAACAACAAAGGGCCAAGGGCAACACAGTAGAACTGATCCACAAATTTGAATTTGTGTGTTGGGTGTGGGGGTGGCACCAAAAGGACCATTGGGGGCCTTGATGGAGGGAACTGGGCACACTGTTGATGGGTGTGGCGTTAGAATTATGTACATTAGTAGTTTTTAAAATGAAATGCGATGATTTTAAAAAAGTCCTTTAAGAGACTCTTATAAAAACAACTTTGGCCTTTTCCGTTGTTCTATACTATGAGTGATTTCTATAGTGAGTAAAGTCCAAAAGATCTGTTCAAGCATTCTAAATTTCTAGATTTGTATTCTCATCAATTGATAATGCAGGACTTGTGAAGCAAGTCTAAAAGGCTGGGGATCACAAAAAGACTGGGGATCATGATGCCACCTCTGGAGAGCAGGAGAAGAGGTTAAATTCTTTATATTTTTTGCTTTTTAGGGTCACACCCGGTGATGCTCAGGGGTTACTCCTGGCTCTGCACTCAAGAATTACTTCTGGTATTGCTCGGGACCATATGGGATGCTGAGGATGGAACCTGGGTCGGCTGCATGCAAGGCAAACGCCCCTACCCACTGTACTATTGCTCCAGACCCAAGGTTTAATTCTTTTGCAGATTTAACTAAAGTGCTTCCTGCCAACTATTATTAAGATTTTAAGCCTGGTTCATCTTGGTCTTGGTCGCCATTGATGTATATTCCCCTGGATGCCACTGAAAGTCTAACTTTATGTTCATTTATTATTTTTAAAAAATTCAACAAGACATAAGCATGGCATAAAGCTCAAAAGGCTACAAAGAACCAATCATGAAAACACAAAACATGTCCATGATCCATCCTTCTTCCTGTCTGATGGAGAGCATATTGTCTCCTTGCAAGCATTCATTGACAGGTGTCATATCAATTCTTGCAAGACATTTTATGAGTATCTCTATCTTTACATAAGATTTCAGCATCCAAATGCTCTACATATACATAGCTATTCAAAAGCAAGTAGGGCATGAGCTGAAGATGTTCTATTTCAAATACTTCTTGCTCTAGAGGCAGGCTAAGAGAGTGGGAGGGAATCAGGGACATTGGTGGTGGGAATGGGCACTGGTGGAGGGATGGGTGCTGGAACACTGTATGGCCAAAACCCAAATATGAACATCTTATGAAAAAAAAAACCCAAAAACCCCAAATACTTCTTGCTCAAAAGATTAACTTTTACTTCAGAAAGAGGCAAGAAGAGCTGTTTTAGAATAGTAAAAGCATTGATGGAGACTAAAGCAAACAAAATCTGTCCACAGTTAGCAGCTAAGGGCTTAACTTTTCATCTGAAAACCACAGAATCTCTCTGATGAGCAAAGTACCTTCCAAGGGAAAGGCCAACATTCTGCTCAACAAAAGACTTTATTTTTTCTCAAGTAGACATTGAAGTTAGAAGTAGACATTTACTAATAGCCACTGTGGCTATTAGCAAACTGAACAATGAGATGGATGGTCAAAGTCAAGATACTAAGAATATTTGAGATTCTATAATATAGTCCATGCCTTTTTGTTATTATATCTTTATTTCTTTGAAAATAGGCAACCTTCTATCAAATATATGAACATAAATCAGAATAGAATCATTTCCAAAATGTCCATGCTTAATCACAGCTTAGTATCATCACTTCCCAGACATTCTTGGTTAATCATACCTTATACATCATGCACCAAGCCATGGAAAGTTGATTAATCGCAGGTGGGCTCATCAATACTGTTAGGTTACAAGATAATACCCCTTCCATGCTTGGTGCTGTATCATTTCTTTAATAATTACATGAAGTTCTACAGCAGAATTATGGGTCAGAAGAGCTAATCACATCACAAGCCCGGCTCCTCAGAGTTCCACCCTACTGCAGTCTTTTTCAGGCCCAGCCCAGGTATGCCTGATCCAGAGACTCACATACATGGGGCAGTGTTGCTACCAGCTCTCCCTGTGCCCAGCTGATCACAAGGCACCCGAGAGGGAAGGCGGGTTCTAGCCCTGGCCCGCCATCCCAGCAGAGTCTCACAGCAGGGGAACCCCCACACTATGAGGGCCATTTTCCACATCCAGACTCCCCAGCTCGTCAGAGCTCCACCCAGCAGAAGAGATGATCACAAGCCTGGCTCACGCGACCAAGCAGATCATCAATGGATGCATGAGATGAGAGGTGACTGCAGGAATATTCCCACCCGCACAGCAGAGTCTGGCAAGCTACCCGTGTCGCATTTGATATGCCAAAACCCGTAACAACTATAGACCTCATTCCCATAACCTGATGGAACAGTTTGAAGTTTTTTATGTTCCTGGAGTGAGCAGATGCCCTTGGGCTACACTAGAATGTGACAGGACGTATGGAGACGTTGCTGGTGCCTGCTCGAGCAAATTGATGAACAATGGGAAGACAAATGATACAATTCATATGGATTAGAAAGCTTGTCTGCAGGCTTGAATGGTACGGAGCTTCAGCAAGATCCCAGTGGCAAGTACCCAGATAAACTCCCCATAAGATTTTACCATCAGCTCTGGGGTGAGGTGTGAGGAACTGTCTCTTCACAACTCTTAAATCACTGCTTTTCCAAGCTGAAACATATTAACACTTCTTGGGAGCTTTGGATAAAATGCCTGTATCTGAGATCTAGCCCTGAGATTCTAATCTAATTGGTCTAGGGTTTGACGAAGGTGTTCCATTTCTTGAATTCACCTCTCCTGATTGCAATGAACGGCCAGAACTAAAAATCACTGCTGTATAATTTGCCCAAATACTATAGCAATCTCTTTGAATGATTAGGAATTGTTTCTTTCTCTCATGTGGCATTGGTGTAACCTTTCCTCATATTAAGCACTCTCCTTGTGTGAAACTGGGCATCAGCTTTAGTGTGACCTGGAATCGGCAGTGTCCCAGGACCCAGGGGCCTCCTCTAGCTCGGGAGCTGAAACAGAATCTGCATTTTAACAAGATCCCCAGGTATTTGTTTCATTTGTTCATTAAAGTTTACAGAGCACAGCAGAGAGACCTCAAATCATGAATTTTTACTAGCTGTCGGGTGTTGTGGTTTGGCTGGTGCTCTGACCACAGAGGTAGAAACCAAAGCACTTTTTTACTCAAAGGGGACCCCTGAAGAGTTTCCAGAAAAAAAAATGCGTGGAAATCTAGAATTCAGCACAAATCACCTGAATTAAAACTCTCTGGAAATCTGCAGTGATAACTGCCAATTCCTAGTGATTCTTATTTACACAAAACACAGTCTGAGAGGCACTGAAGCAAGTCCAATTTTTCCCCCAGAGTAGGGATCATTCTCTCCTTGGAAAAGCAGCCTCATCGAATTTAAAAGCTCCTCTGCGAGTAGCCTCATTCAGCCTTGAAAAAACAATGACTTTCTAATGGAAAATACTCCTTTCCTCTCAGCCCATCAAATAATTGAAGACAGTCTCTCCGTAGATGGTATGATCTTCATCTTCAGGTTTGGGTTTCCCAACAATGACCCCTGGTTGGGTTTCTTATCCTATGGTTATCCCCACCATCTCCCACATTGGAGATTTCCCAGCTGAGCCATGCCCGTCAGAGTTAAGCAGCTCAAACCAAAAAAAGTTCTGAAGTGAGCAAATCATTTATAAATGAGTTTATCATCAGCTCTGACTAGTACAGTTTAATGCAGCTGGAGTTTGGTTTATTTTTGAAAGAAAGTTATGCATGATGTTACTGCAATATTAAACTTGTGTTTAACTACCACACCTATATATCCCTTTTTCTGGGCTGTCAAGAGATGCTGCAGCACTCCTTTACCTTCAAAATCATTGAAGCACAAGCTTTGCTCAGAGCCCAGATAAACGTCATTACTGTGATCTTGCCCCATTGTTTCAATTCAAATGAATGAGTTATAATGGCTACTCCTGAATAGAATAGTGTTAGATTCAAGGTCAAGTCTGATAGTTATAACCTGACTTGTAGGGCTTTTTGCAAGTTCTTTAGCTTTTCTAATTCAAATATATATATATATATTTTTTTTTTTGCTTTTTTTGTGTCACACCCTGCAATGCTCAGGGGGCTTCTCCTGGCTCTGCACTCAGGAATTACTCCTGGCGGTGCTATGGGCTGGCCACGTGCAAGGCAAACGCCCTACCCACTGGACCATCGCTCCGGCCCCTCTAATTCTATTTTTCATTTAGAAAATGGGCACAAGATAGTAACAATTTCACATGGAGTAATGGTAAGATAATATAAAAAGCACTTGGTCAAGTATAAAGTTGAGTAAATGGTTAACTAACAAAAGCAACCCCAAACTACACACACCTAATAACTATTCTCTTCATTTATTTGCTTTCAATTCCTACAATAAAAGAAATGACAGAATGAAAATCCCCTGAAATGCAAAACAGCCTCCTCTACTGCCATCTGGGGCCCACTCTAGTTTGTTTTGTCTTTGGGGAAGACATTCTGTCTCAGCAAAGGAGACGTGAAACATGGCCTGAGAACCACGATGCGAAATACCAAGATGGTTCTTTGGAAATAAACCACATGGAAGTGAGAAACCAAAACCCCATCTATATTGCTGATGTGGGCGTCAGCGTGTTCACACAGGGTCTCTGCTTCCAGTTTCTCACTGAAAGAAGAAAGTCAAATTGCTGAGTTTCCAATCAGACTTAATTCCCAAACTAAGTAGAAACATGTGATAAGATTAAAAACAAACAAACAAAAAAGATAGGCAGATTGTGACTCATTATAAAACAATGTTATCTATCCACCAATATAAGATTACCTCCTGCCTTGCTGTCAAAAAATTTTCCCGAAGTTACTCAGGATGAATAAGATGTTGGGGTACATTGTACAGACCCTTCCATGCTAACTTCAACTGCCCTAGATAGAAAGGAGTAAGAAGAATATATTGCTAAGACTCAGTAATCATTTGTATCTCTCCATCTCCAAGCCCATTTCTTAAAAGAGAGAATCTCAAAACAGGAGCCTCAGATATCATCTAAAAGTCTAAGTAATGCCTAGTCATCCTCAGGGCTTGATAGTCCGCTATGAATCTTCAGGCACTTTTCCAGATATAAACTCTTGCTAAAAATTTGCATGATTCACACACTAGAAGATCTGAGTCTTTCAGAATAAACACTTTTTCCGAGAGTCTAACAAAGAGTCATTACTTGAGCACATATACAAGGTAAAAGAGTAAATGCACCCAAACTAATCAAGTAACAAACACCTAATATTTATTAATAAATTAGTACACTTTGAAGGCATTTTTCCAATTTCAGTCCCTCACCACTACCCACAAACCCCATCCATACAAAGGGAGTCTTCATCACTTTTGTTTTAAACTCTGGCAACTGAGCATTAGAGTACACTTATAATTGAAAGCATAGTTGCAAATATATCAGACAAGAGTTTTATAGCTGCAGCCATTTTTAATTAAAGTGATTGATGAAAGAAACCCACTAAGACCAAGGCCTTAAGGGCAGACTGGACCTATAGACTATGTGTATATTAAAAACAAGACTTTTTTTAAAGCAAAGCTAGGCAAATTCCTTATGGAAATGGTGCCACTGGCACTTGGCTGTAACTTTCCAAAGCACAGCACTATGTTCCAGAACAGTTCAATCCCTGAAAGATGAAGTTCAAATTCTTTGGTGGCCCAGTTGTCAAGCCACCTAAAGAGCAAGTCCTGATTTGACTTGAAGAGTTCATGTCTCCAGCCCAGAGTATATGATGTAAGAAGAGCAAGAGGCATCAGGCATTCTACATTGAGTCCAGATGAAATCCATACAATCAGCAATAGTGTGGTCAAGTTCCAGCCATGAATATGAACTATACAACAAGGCATACTAAAAAAAGATTACTCAAAACCTAACTGTGTTACGGAAACTCAACAAGGTGTTAAATTTCCTTAATCCTTAAGAAAATTCATAAATGACAAATAATAAAAACAGCAACAATTTTTTCAAAAAGTAATTGTAGATATCGAGACATGAAGACTGCTTTAGAGTCACAAGATGCCATTAGACTTTGAAGAATAAAGAGCCTCTTAATGTGGTGTTTAGAAAAAGCTACATTGCATTTGTGGTATGTTAAGTAAATTTAAAGTGCACAGAACAATTCCAAAAGTATGTAAGAAGGCAAAATAGAGTAGAAAAAATAAAAGGAACACAAAAATCTTTAGTGGTAGGGATTTTTGTGACAGTTTCACTTGAAAAGGCTCTTAAACTAACTTCCCAGAAAAATTTAAAAGAAAAAAAAAAGGAAAAGAACTCAAAACACTGGCCATATACTCAGTTAAACGCACATACACACATACGCTCACTTACACGAGCACGCACACACACAGAAAAAAAAAAAAACTAAAAGGACAAAACAAACCACCCTGCCACTATAATTGAGTATTCCAGAGTGTGGTATCCCTTGTGTTCTACAATAGGTCAGGAAGATGGCTATAAACAGAGTCCAGGAGGGTCTGGCTGGCTTCCTGGCTCTTGACTCCAATAATCTCAAATAGCCTGTCCAGCTTGTCCTCAGCCTGGGGAATCTCTTCGATCACACGCAGCTCCTCGGGATTGAGAATGTGGAGCATATCATCAAAAATAGGCTGTAAGTCGCAGGGGATCCAGGCGTACCTGCCGCAACACTGTGTCCTTCTTTTCTGCAGGGAGGAGAGGGAATGGAAAGGGACAGTCATAAAGGGTCTATACTGGAGGAGAGCTCACAGCTCCCCTCTCCCCTGCCTTTCAATCTCTACCCCCAACCCAAGGAAGTGAACTTCAGGTCCACTTAGAATAATCCAGAAAATTTTGTTTGCATTGCACATAAAACAATCACCAACATTTACCTAATAGGGGTCAAAGATCTGTTTCTGTGGTTTGTGAATGTGCCATTAACATGGCATTTGTCATGTTGGAAAGATAGTACAGTGGGTAGAATGTGTTTAGCATGTGCCTAGCATGTGAATAAACACGGTTTGATCCTACGTATTCCATATGGTCAACTGATTCCACCAGGAGTGATCCCTGAGTTCAGAGCCAGGAGCAAGCCCTGAGCACTACCAGGTGTGGCCCCAAAACTAAACAAACAAAAAAGCCCATGACATTTGCCTAGAATTTCTTTCTTTTTTTTTTTTTGTTTTCATTTTTGTTTTCTGGGTCACACCCGGCAATGCTCAGGGCTCAGGGTTACTCCTGGCAGTGCTAAGGGGACCATATGGGATGCCGGGATAGAACCTGGATTGGCCGCATGCAAGGCAAAAAGCCGTACCTGCTGGACTATCACTCCGACCCCCAATGACTTCCTAAATTTCTCTGAAACTCAGGAAAAATGCTGAGCACCACCAGGAATAAATCTCATCCATCAGTTGGGTGTTGCCAAAGGCCAGGATAAAAAGACATTTATAATAAGTTCACTACCTTCCCCATCTGTGATGTGTTGACCAAAAAAGCTATCAGTCACTGTTTTTCCCTCAAAAATTAAAAGACAACAAAGTCCACTAATCTGATATTCAAATTATAAGTGGGCAGCAGACTGTACCCTGTGATACTTAGCCTTGCAGTGCAGTGTTGAGACCTAGAAAGAAGTACTTGGGGGGGTCAAACTCAGGACGTCACACATGCCAGGCAGTCTACCACATGAGTTCTTCCTCTAACCCACCTCTTTGTTCACTTTGTAGTTACAACTACTCCTGTTCACACTTATGTAAACTACAACTACATTTTACAGAAGTTCTTACCCCAAAGATCCTTGGTTTATAATTCTGGTTTCTTCTAAGAGATGAGCAATATCATCTCAGAGATCAAATGCTTGATTATAAGTCTTTTCTACAACAACCTGGATTTTGGTTGTTGTTGTTTTTTGTATTTATTTATTAGTCACCTGGCCCTCGAGGTGTTCCTGCCCGTTGAGGTGTTGCAGGTGTGGCTGCAGTGCCCGACTGCGTCAGCAGGTAGCAGACAGGAGGCAGGCTTGTCTACACCCAGGGCTCTGCCCCCGTGGGCCCCTTTGATGGTTGATGGTCTGACATCGAAAAAGACTGGGCCCCCTGGGATGAGCCCAGAGCCACGGCAGAGCTTGGCAAACTACCGTGGTGTATTGGATATGCCAAAAACAGTAACAGTAATGGACCTCATTCCCAACGAATGGAGACGCTACTGATGCCCGCTTGAGTAAATCAGTGAACAACGGGAAGACAAGTGACAAGTGAAGTGATACTGAATGTTTTGGTTTTGTTTGCGGGCAACACCTGGCAGTGTTTAGAACTTACTCCTGGCTCTGAGCTCAGGGGTCTGTTCTGATGGGGACTGGGGACCATATGAGATGCTGGGGATGGAAAACAGGTTGGCCCCAAGTAAGGAAAACGCCCCTACCTGCTGAACTCTGGCCCTACATTGCAATGTTTTAAAACTTAATCAGAGAGCAAAAGCATATATGGGAGAAAATATTCCTTCTTAAGATCATAACTTACAATGAGGTAAGAACTGAAACTTTATTACTAGTATAAAATTTTCCCCCTAAACTACAATATCTAATATTATATAACAAAATATAAATTAAAAAATAGATGGCCAAAGCCATACATTTCATAAAATATAAATAAACATGAAAAAAAATCACACAGTTGAAAAATACATGAAATATGTAAAGTGCAAACTAAAATATAACTGAAATTCCTTTAAAAAATCGGTAATAATGCAGTGTGCATCTTAATTTTCCTATCCTTTTCTTAAAAAAATGAAAATGGCAAATCATTTTGCTCAGACGCTAACCCAAAATGCTTCAAACATGGTTATTTGCAACCAAGCTGAAGAGTGGATTTGATTTGAGACCCTGAGAGCTGTACTTCTCTCAAGATAGGTTAGACTTTAAATCTTTGGAATTTGCAAGCCAAATAAATAATTAAAACAAAACCCCCAAAACCTGCCAGACAACATTTTATCAGACTTTCCCTGAAATCCGTATTTTGATAGCATCTTGAGGATAACGGGTGCCCTGTCCTCCCACACACAGGCCCTCGGCCAATCAGGCTGTAGAGATAATTCCCAGCGGGTCCCCACTGGCCAGTGATAAATCGGAGCCCAGAATAGGGCTCTCTGGCAGCGGCGTTCAAATGACCCAGGGAAAGAGAAACCTGGGCAGAGCCTTAGGGAATGAAGGTGCGCGAGCAGCGGTCAGCTGTGCAACTCTGTACCTTTGGTAATAAAGGAGCCCGTCCTGCTCAACGCAGAGGAACCGCTGGAGGTGGAGTCACAGCGAAGAAGCGGCTCGGACTCGTCCACGAAGAAGCCCTTGCTCTTCTCCAGCGGGGATGGCTCCACCGCCAGCAGAGTGGAATTCTCAAGTTTGGTGTTGGGGCTGGGGCTGGGGCTCGGGCTGAGTGGGCCGGGGCTCATGGGGGAGAGCCAGTTTGTCGGTTTCCAACTATGGGAAAGGGAAAGGATTTTTATTTTGATGAACGACATCGAAAGAGGAAGAAAGTGCAAAAACACGAAAAACCCTTATTCCAATGACTTTTTTGTGTTCCACTTAATATTTTATACACTACTCACATTTTGGTATTTCACAGCATATTTCCTCTAAGAAGCTATTTATTTCATTCAGGATATTCTAGAAACTACTGCAAGCATATCCATATTATATGCTGGACCCATGGTCAAAATACTGGGTATAGTTTCCTTACGCGAACTTAAAACTTAAGTTTTTTTTCTGAGTGGAGGATCTCACACATGCCACGTGATCACTGAGCTATTGCTATAGCTTAAGTTTAAAAAATATACAGGGTTTGGAGGAGACAGCACACCAAAAAAGGACTGTCCCTCAAATTGGATATTTGTATTACAGTATCTCAAAACACTTACATAGAAATATTATGCAATATTAAACACCACATGTAAACAGATTAATACAAGTGAAAATATGTGCAGATCCTTAGCTATCTTTTTTGCATGAAAATTTTTATCCTGGTTTTTGTCTTCATATATGCATGCATGAAAACCTCATCTCTCATTAACTAGTCATTTTAGTTCTCAGGGGACCACAGGGTTCTGGGGTTTAAACTAGGCAGTCTATGTGCTTGGCAAGCACTTTATCCACTGTACTATTCCTCCAGGCACTGCATACACACCTAAAATTTTTTTCAAAAATATATGCAAACCAGCACAGCAGAACCTGGCAAGCTACCCGTGTCATATTTGACATGCCAAATACCAGTAACAATTATAGACCTCATTTCCATGACTTGATGGAATGGTTTGAGGCTCTTTATGTTCCTGGAGCGGGCATATGCCGTTGGGCTATCTTGCATGTGACAGGACATATTGAGATGTTACTGGTGCCCACTCGAGTAATCGATGATCTACGGGAAGTCAAGTGATCAAGTGATATGCAAACAACCCAGGTTAATTCAATGAAAACTTTTAGTAAAATGATGTGATGGCTTGCAAGCTATTTGAAAGAAAACACGATAATCTGTTAAATGCATAAAGACCAGAAAGCATTAATACAGACTGTTATTTCACAGGGGTAAAAGATACTGTGCAAAGAAGAAGAAGCTTTCCAAGTTAAAACATCCTTTCGTGGAGCAGGAAAGTTCTGAGATAAAATCTAGAATGTTCTCCTTTGTTGTAAGTTAAATTATGTCCCCATAAAAATTCCTATGTTGAAGTGAGAACTTGTAAATGTCTAGCTTTCAGACTGTGAGGAAATGAACTGCTGTCGTTAAAACTAGTGTTTCTCAACGTGTTTTCCAACTGTGGTCCCCCTGTCCTACTGGTTGGCCCCAAGTATCATGACATGGCCCCCATTTATATGATTTTCATCAATAGTCCCGTTGGACTCTCCATGGAGGTCCACAGACTACTGACTGATCAGCTCTCATGAAATAATGGAAACTCCAAACTCACCTCCAGAATGGGGTTAGAAGGAGAATAAGAAGCAAGCAAGCCAACCTGTAGTTACAGATGGAGACAGGGAGCTGGCATCACTTAGCACTTTGTGTGTATGGTGGATGAGTTTTATTTAGGGAGGTGAGAATCAAAACAGGGCACTGAGTTAGGAGGCTGCACTATTCAAGTGAAGTATGAGCTGGGCTTGAACTACAATATAGGCTGTAGAAAGTGGGGGTGGGGGCACTGACAGATGATATCACCCTATTCCACCCATTTTACAGTTTTAAGACCCAGAGAGGGCACAGAGCTACTGGGACAAGGCTGGTGCTTAACTCAGGTTGGCTTGGCAGACTGATACCTCCTAGACTCCTAACATGGATGAGACTCTGGGAGCAAGATGGCGAGTCATTGAGGGCAGAGTTCAGGGGTGATGTGCACTATCTCCAGAACTGTTACTCATACACCATGAACCCTCACTTAAACCCTCATGACTCACACAAAGCGTTTTCAAGTTCTTCAACCCGAAAGACATTGACCCTCATTTCAGAATATTATCCTTTACACAACCACCTCCTTACAACCTTAAGGCTAAAAAATACCCATTCCCGACTACAGACTCTGGAGACATCCGCTCGCGAGCTGCTCAGTGTACCAACAGGGTGTTTCCTGGGTACCACTACCCACATCCTCCTGCTTCTAGCGCAGTTACTCAGACATCAAGCATTCGCAGAAGCTCCCTTGAACCCAGACATGTTTTATGTATTGGCTTGTAAATCTGTAACTTAATAAGCCTTGGCATGTGTCTCCTCCCTGAAAATGCATAGAACCATTCATGCATTTTTTTTTAACATTCAAAGAGCACTTGTCTACACTTTTTTCCTCAGGGACATTACATTGCATGGCATGGTCAGTCAATATAGTAGACTGTTCTTACTTTAAAAAAGAACTTCCCACACACAAATCACATGCCAACAGACTAAAGAGTTCACCCACTTATTTCCTGAACTCAGCTCAAACTTTGAATATTTGATTCCCACCCTCAACCTCTCCCCCACCAACACACACACAGCTCTCACAAATACGAAGGATCTTATCTGTGAATATTTAGCATATGAATTCCAGCATAATTTGGAAAAATACAATGCTATAGTGAAGCTCTCCTCTAATTAGGGAAAACAAGTGAATATGAAAAGACCCCAGCAAATAGTTTTATCATTGCAACAATGGAGCTAACAACCCATGCAGAGATGATTTGTCAATTATCTTTCTAAAAAAAATCATTTCGTTACTGAGTACAAATATTCTCTTTTGTGGTAGATATATTTCAGAGGTTTGCATGCCAGATTTTTCAAAAGCGTTTGCCTATTTTTTCTATGTGAAAAAAATATTGCCTCTAGAAACTCACTTCTTTCCTCCCTTTATCTAAATATTAGTGACATTGATCAGACCTGGTTTGCAACACTGTAGTGACATTGAGCATTATGACATGTGAAATCATTATGACCTGCAAAATCTCTAATCAGAAAATTGAGTCACTAAGATGTATGGAAAAATTACCAATTTTATTAATTCAGAAAGTCAATGGTTCAGTACTGAGTTTCAGCAATAGAATAATATTTATGATTAAGATTTTAAGATTGTATGGGGCTGGAGACGCCCAGGGGTAGGCGCGTGCCTTGCACGCGCGGCCTGCCGCCCCCGATCCCCGCACCCCATAGGGCCCCCCGAGCACCGCCAGGAGTATTCCTGAGTGCATAGCGGAGTAACCCCCCCCCCCGGGTAAAAAAAAAAAAAAAGATTTTAAGATTGTAGAAGGCAAATACTCTAAGCCCAAAAGCCAGATTTTCATAGAAGAGGGTCTTTTCTCCTTCATTGCAAAAAATTTGGAGCGCCAATTTATGAAAATATTCTCCAAAATAGATTGGGTGGCGGGGATTTAATTTACTACTTATGCTCCCTTAAGTTTTCCAATTCTTTACAGGGACAGATTCACTTTTATAATCAGAAAAGCAATAAATGTTATTTGTAAAAGCAATCACCACTGATAAGCACATTTTCCTTCTGCTAACTTGAAAATACTGTGACTGCAACCACTTTTATACTGGTAGCTAAGAATCAGGATAGTTAGAAAACATCCCTCTACTTGTCTATCTAGCCTTTAGGAGTTCACTAGCACACATGAGCAATACTACCCCAAAGTACTGCTCTGAGGCGATGCTAAGGTTTAAATTAAAGACGTCTGGGAAAATTTAGCCAGAGAAGGTGATGATGCCCCTCCATGCTGCAAATCTCTCTAGTGAAACTTGAGAAGTACAGTTCTTTTTCTTTTTTTGCTTGATAGCCATGAGGTAATCATGCTGACTTATTAGATTTACTTGAGATGAAGAAGAGACAGTAAGAGAGAGGAGAGGAAGACAGCAGGGATAATGAGGCAAAGCTTCCCCAGCAGCCAAAACCAGAATGGCTCTATTGTGTGAATTCCAAGAGCAGGCAATTTATTTTGGCTGAATGAGCCCCAAATGTCCTCCTGATTAGTTTCCATCAAGTACACTTAGTCCTTCCAGATACTGCATTTATTAGCCCAGAGTGATAAGAGAAGAGATAACCGGTTCACCTTATTCAAAGGCTGAGTCACACCTAAATTTCCATTGCTGATATTTTCCTTTCTGATTATCAGAACCAGGAACCATCCGATTAAGTAAACAGGGTATTGATTAAAGTTCGCAGTCTCAAACTTCGCTATTCTACAGAGGCTTGCAGCAGCTCGTGAGAACAATGAATTAACTTGTATCTGGATTGCTCCCGAACGAGCCTGCTTCACTCCTATCTCAGCTCCAACAACGCAACCTCCAAGTGGTCTCCAAATCACAACCAGAGAGTAGAGATCAAACATAATTCACCTTCTTCTAAGACCAAACCTGAAACCTCACTTCCTGGTTCACTGGCCTTTCCAGGAGATGAAGGGAGGACGGTTCCAGTCCTGTGAAAAGTTGAAGTGTTTCTCCAGCCCTGGGGCCAGGGGGTGGGGTGGGGGCACCGGTGAAGCAAACCCTTCCAAGTCTCCTCAATCAATCAAGGCAAGGGTGGTATGAACAGAAAAGGAGGTTTTGAAACTCCTTTTCAATGCAAGCACTGAGCAAGCAGGATCCGGCCAGAACATTTACCAGTCCCGGAAGCCATCTTTTCAGCATGCCCTTCATGTGTTCATAATCAACTCCTGAAAATCAAAGTCATGAAAATCCTGGAACATCATGTGAAGCAAGCAAGGAGATACACCACTTACTGTGGTCGTAGACAAACCACTTCCCCCTCGGCCCTGTTTCCTTATTTCTAAACCAGAAAGGTTAGGCAAGGTCATCATTGTTCAAGTTAGGTCTTACTTATCGTCTGTCTTACTAGTGTTCTCTTGCTCCCCCAACCCTCCAACCCAATTCCCTTTTTCCTCCAAAGCATCCCTCAAATGGTTCGCTCAACTAAGGTTTACTACTGAGTTATTTTCAATTACTACCCAATTACAATTTCCCTGTGGTTGCACAATCTGTTTTCATAAAATTAATTAACAACTTTGATGCATCACTGACCCTCTGAAATGAAGCATTAATTACCCAGCCTGGATGCTTCTTTACAATCTGCTAAAAATGGTTCAACTTAACCCTTTGGCTCCTGACAATGTTCCACAAGCCCACCACCACCCTTATCTCCCTCTCTACTAGGCTCAGTGTTTCATCATAAAATACATTTATAAACTATTTGCTATTAAAGTAGCTCTCGTTAGCTCCATTTTACAGATATAAACCCAAGGCTGAGGGGTTCAAGTAACCAGTCTAATTTCCCAAGGATGTGATTAGAGATTAGACCAGGCATTTTTTTTCTTTTAAAATAATTGCCTTTGCTGAGTCATGTAATTTCTCTGGGACCCACTGCAGTTAGAGACAAAGACAAACCCCATAAATTGACTAGAAACAATCGCATGACTAGAAGGAGCTACCTTCACACTCCAGTCAGAGGGAAGGGACCAGAGGCAGTGTACAGAAATAAATAGGGAAAAAATGTGCATAAATCCCTTCACTTCACTAAGATCAATAACTGGGAGATTGATCTAAAATTATTTCAGATCCCCACAGATCAGTGACTGGTTAAAAAACAAATTCACTTTCCACTAAAGGTTTATATCAAAAGAATTAGAGCCATAAATAACTACATCAATTACAACTATTTAAGGATTATGATATTATCTCAAGCTTGTTTCCCTTGTTCTCCCAGCGACTTATATAATCAAGAGCACGTAAGATTTTATGATATCCTATAAATCAATGTAGACAAGTAAGACTGAGTTCTGATATGCAGAGGGCCCAGATTAGGCACCCCATGGTATCTTGAAAACTGCTGGTGTGTAGGTGACCATAAGCTCTTCCAGCCTGAATATTGATCATGGTTATCAAGCAGAAAAGCCTGCACACTGGGCAGACCCCCAAGAGTAGCCCTTAGATGTCTTAAGCAATACTTAGGAGCCCCCTTCCTCCACCACCTCTGAAAAACAGATTGGCTGCTGATGAAAGCAGTATCTCACTTGTTCTATATATTACTCTCAATGGTTGAATCTGTTGTTTCTACATTTAGAGGAATTCAGATAAGGCCTACTTTGCTACCCAAATTGTGGTCCCAAAATTTCAGATATGAATGAGGATTCACCTCTAGTTCAAAAAAAATTCATCTAAATCTCTGGGCCAAGGAGATAGTACAGGGGTTGGAACCCTGGCACAAGGTCCCAAGTTTAATCCCTGATAGAGCATGCTCCTATCTAAGCACCATAAGGGTGATCCTGGTGGCCCCCAGGACCACTGGGCCAGAGCCGTGCCACAGAGTTGGGTCTGAACACCAAACCATTCAGTCTGGTGGCCAAACACCACTGGGATAGCTCCTGGGTCAATGAGCACTGCTTGGGACAACCCCATCCCCACCCTGGCTATTCCAAATGAAATTTATCTGAATCCATTCGACTCCAAAGCTCAGTTACTGAAAAATACTTACGTAGAATGATTCGCCCTTAAAAGAGAAAATGAACCTGACATTCTCAAGAAAAAGAGTGGGAAACTAGATTTTTTTTAAAGTACCAAATAACAAGATATAGACTACTAGACAGAAACTACAAGACTGAGGGTGAATTTTTGTTAACTTTAACATAGAGGAAGGATTTTTGATAACAACCCAGATGTACTCACCAAGACATTCTTCAAACAAAAAAAAAAAACCTAAGAAGGAAATGGGAAGCTGCTGATTCCTAATTCTTTGGGGAAAAGAATTTATGGGAAAATATTGGAAAATGGGTATCTGTTGGGAAATAGATACATATAAAAGAAAGTGCAATGGTGTTAAAATGTGATTAACTACTGGATGTAGGTGTTAGGTTTAGGAATGCTTGCTGTACTGTTTTCAACTTTGTTTTTGTAAGTTTTAGATTTTTAAGACAGGAAAATTAATTTAAAAAGAAATGAAAAGAAAGGTTAAAAGCCAAAGAAACTTAGGATAAGAATCCCCTAACTTTCTTTGGCTTCTGATTGTATAGTCTCTTGTTTTCTTTTCTTCCTTTTCTTTTCTTCTTCTTCTTTTTTTTAAAGTCATACTGCTGTGCTCAGCACTAACTCCTGGTTCTGCATTCAGACAGGGCTGGGGGTACCATATGGGTTGTGGAGAACTGAACTGGGGTGGGCTGTGTGCAAGGCAAGTGCCCTCTTTGCTGTACTGTCTCTCCAGACCTTTCTTCCTATTTCTTCTCCCAGTCCAGACCTCAGGAAAGGAAGGCAAAGAGAGGTCTTGCATTGCTTAAGGAAGTCGTACACACAAAAATCTAAGACATCCGGAGATCCAAAGACCTTAGGTTCTCTGGATCTTCCTGGAGCAAGGGAGGTGAAGAAGTGGAAGCAGAGACAGGAGCTGAGCTTGACAGGTAGGCGGGATAAGGGTGAATGTCTCACTGGTGAATGTCGCCACAAGAGTGACCTAATCATGAACAGTTTTGTAATTATTTATCTTATGGTGGTATAATAAAATTGTTTAAAAAAGAGTGACTGAAGTCATTCCCTCCCCTCTCCTCTTTCTTTCCCTTTCCTCTTCTCTCTCCCCCTACTGAGTCTCTCCCTTTTCCTTTTCCCCCACTTACCCTCTTTCCTTCACCAGCATCCTCGCCCATCCCCTCTGCCCCTGCCCCTCACCGTATTAACTAAAACTGAAGGGGGAATTATTTTTAAAATGCATCTGTAAATTCATGCAAAAGATAAGGAAAAGATTATTTCAACTGCACCCTTAATTATGACTATTTAAACATCAGCTCAGTTAAACTGGCCATGAAATAGCCTAAGTTTGAATCAAAGTAGTTATTATTATGTATGGAGATTATCCACAAATTCTTAAACATTTCGACGAGTTCATTTCAAAATGGAATGTCCACGGCTACAAAATTCACCTATGTTTATTAGTTCCCAAGAGTTTGTGGCTAGTTCTTGCCCTAAGCCAGAGAACAACTTCCTCTCCAGAGGTAGAGAAGAGGAGCTACAGGAAGCCACAAGTAGTGCAGCAGAAAGCTGCCCAAGCTGGTAAGAACCAGCTGGCTCCCAAGGGAGGGTGCGCCCCGCCCAGCTGCAGGGCGAGTGTCTGCAAGCTGTCCTGGCTGCTGACACCCTGGCGGCCTGAGCTGACTCATAGCCTCCCTCGCTCAAAAAGGGAAGTGAGGACAGCGGGCAAGTGGACTTCTTGGCTTCAGCCTTAGAGTCCACTCACTTTCAAATACAGTGCAAACACCCACCCCCCACAGCAGGCAAGGTACACTGCTCTGTCGGAAAGCACTTGGGTTTTCCTAAATGTCACTCAATGAGATCTATTACGAAGTCTTTTCCCTCCAAAATGCCTTTGTCCCAGTCTAACCATGATTTTTTTTAAGTTGCACAATTTTATAAGATTAGCTTAAGGTGTTATGGGGGATAAAATAAAATTGAATACAAAACTCCTGTCAGGGAAGAAGGCTCATCTCTCAATATGTGTTATGAACTTGATGTATTTGATTAAATTGGTATTAGTTGAGTAGAAATCATGATTTGCATGGCTGCCATTAGAATCATAATATATAAGGGACATAATTCCAAATGTACAAAAGGGAGTGCAGTGGCAAATACTTTCCGTCACTAATCTCTAACTTCTAAACTGTGACTTGTGGGTCTCAGTCCCTTTTGGGGTTGGTAACTACCACTGCTTATTCACTGTTTGCACTTCCAGAGGTACGCCAACAACGGTTCATAGATTCCCCACCCCAGCCCTTCTTTGTTTTACTTACACACACGCACATGTATATGCAAAAGCACGCACACACACGCACGCACGCACATACACTGAAGGTAGTGTAATGCACCCTTGCCTTTTTTTTCCACTTAAAACTGCTTCCTAAGGTTAGTTAGGAAACTAACAGCGCACTCACTCTCCTGCAATTGCATACTGTTATGGCTGAAGTTACATAACCCACTGGAAAGCTTTGTGTTGTTCGTGTTTTTCTGTGCTCACAAAGAATGCTACAAAAAGTACTTGTGATCGTGCCATTCTGCACATATCAGGGTCCTACGTAGGCAATAGGCTGGACCTCTACTGGAAGTGGAATGTTATTGGCCAGCTCACCTGTACTTTGACAGTGTGTATACCAAAGGGCACGCAGAAGAGCTGAGGTGCCCTTAGCCCTATCCCATTACAATCCTGGAATGTCTTTCTTTCTTTTTGTTGCTTGCCAATGTGAGAGGTTAAAGTTGTCTCTCTGTAGGTTAAATTAGAATTGTCCTTAATCTGAGCAAGGTTAAACAGCACGTATTGGAGCATTCCATGTTTTCTTATTTGTGAACCCTTTTGTACAGACTGCTTGTTTTTTTTTTTCTATTGGATCATCAGTCTCTTAAGTCAATTGTAAAGATTTTTTTTAAGAAAATTATCTCTATGTTGCAAATGACTTCTTTCAGTTGCTATATTGTTTTCTGATTTGCAGATGGTGTTTTCTGCCTGGTATATTTGTTAAGTAGCTGAATCTTGTATGGGTCTGTGTTTTATGTCATTTTCAGAAGCGCTTTGTTGTCTGCTGTGACTAGAAAATATAAAAAATTTCCCAAGGCATTTTCCTAATATTTTAGGTGATAAGTCATTTTCATGGATTTCATCCCAAACTGTCCCCTGCCTTAACCCAAATGTGGAGAAACAAAATTCCCAGAGACCATTTTTTTAATAGGAAAATCAGTATTGACATTTGTCTCTCTCACAAGAAAATATAAGGAGTATTTAAGTGGCTAAAACACATTAATCGTGTGTTCTAGAATCTACAGCAACCTATGATGCAATCCCCATTAGTAAAGGTACCTGCTGGTATATATAATAACAGACAATCTCACAAACATGCGATAGAAAGGCTGGGACCAAACCAAAGCTATTACTTTTCCCAAATATGAGTTTTAGTTTAACAAAAAGAAAAATCATGATTTCCTGTACTGGCAACTGATGGAGAAAATAAGCTTATTTTCACAATATTGATTCTTATTTTCTCACAATGTACTTTTGGAGAAAGCCACTAAGGTGTGGATTAAAGCTAAGGAAAATGCCATTAAATAATAGCTTCAGTCCTTTGAACATTGAGACTAATAAGGAAGAAAAAATAAAATGGTCCTTTCAAATCCACTATAAAGCAGTTTTGCAGACTATATATTCTAAAGTGTGGCTTACATTATCATTCCTCTATAAAATTATTGGCATTTTGGAAAATTCCCTATGTTTTGTTTTGCTTCATTTGTTTTGTTTGAGGGTCCTTAGGGACTATTCCTGATTCAATCCCTGGAACCACATATGAAGATCCTGAACATCTGAAGACCCTGAAGATCATCAGGTGTGACCAGACTAGAAAATCAGGATTAAGCCCTGAGCATTACCAGGTATGGTCTAAACACTTTAGGACAACATCCATGGAAAAAAAAGTGGTCTTTAACTAGGCAACCCTATAGCTGCTCTTGTATTCTACGTATTTTTGGTGGGTTGATCAACACTGCCTACTGATGCTATCTTACAATTCCTCATGTCTACTTCTATTGTAACATTTGCTTATCCCACTGGACTTTGCACATGTCTCTGTCTCAGTGAGTGCATTATGGAGGTGCAAAGAAGACCTTTCTTTTTTTATATAGTACCAGGCACACCCTGCCCCTCAAGGTGTTGCAGGTGTGGCTACAGTGCCTGGCTGCACCAGCAGGTGGCAAATAGGAAACAGGCTTGTCTACACCCAGGGCTCTGCCCTGTGGGCCTTGGATGGTTGATGGTCTGACATAAAAAAAAGTCTGGGCCTCCTGGAATGAACCCAGAGTCATGGCAGAGCCTGGCAAGCTACCCGTGGTGTATTCGATATGCCAAAAACAGTAACAATAGGGGCCGGCGATAGTCCAGCGAATAGGCATTTGCTTTGCATGTACGGCCCAAGCCGGCCTGGGTTCAACCCCGGTATCCCATATGGTCCCCTGAGCACCGCCAGGAGTAATTCCTGAGCGAAGAGCCAGGAGTAACCCCTGAGCATCACCAGGTGTGACCCAAAAAGCAAAAAAAAAAAAAAGTAACAATAATGAACCTCGTTCCCAATGAATGGAGACGTTACTGGCACCTGCTCAAGCAAATCAATGAACAACGAAGACAAGTGACAAGTGACCAGGCACAAAGCTGGTCTATCATAAGAGGATACATGGAAAGCAACCTTGGTATGTGTTAAGTATAACGGCCTGAATTGTGATAAAAATCTAAAAGTTTATTCACAGACACAGCTATTTTGTGCACAATAACTACCATGAACACAAGCATCACTACAGTTTCTGGGCCTAGGAGGCATCAGTAATCCCTTTATAAAGTCCTCTTCTCACCATCTTAGAAGTCCTCCAGAGTCCATAGTCACAGCTTACAAAAATAAGCAACTTGACCTTAAATGGCTCGCTAGGCTAATGTAGCAGATGGCAGGGGCTAGACACATGAATTTGGCCAGCATCTTGAGACTTTAGGACAATGGTCTCTGTTTTCTAAGAGATGATCAACTGGTCAGTAGAAGACAAAGACCAACTCAAGTGCTAAAAGCCAACAGTGTAATGTACAGCTGGTATTTGCCTCAGCTCACCCTCACTATATAAACTTTCTGAAAATAGCTGGTCTCAGTTAGACTGTAGATAAGGACAGCTGCATCCTGCAGCTGGGAAGCAAAAAATCATTAACTGTAGTTCCTCTGCAGTAGAAGCAGTGGCACTGTCTTTGTAAAAACAGAACGCTCAGTGCTCTTCTCATTGCTGATTTTCCCAGTTGATTATACAGAGCAAAGCCAGTCTCCAACACAGAGCTTACTACAGAGTGGACAGGGGTTAGGGGTTACGGACCAAAGAGAGAACAAACCGTGTCCCTGTCACTGAAACCTAGGTCTCTGATGTGGTTTCTGCAAAAGATTAGGATAATCCAACAAGGAATCATTCTACTATATAGAAATCACCACCAACCGAAACACTAGCTTCAATTCAATCTACAGTGTTATTTCGATCTATCTAAAATCATGGAATGAGCAGCAGGAAATACAACTCCAAAGTTGTACATTTGTGCATCCCTGCTCAGCTAAAATGATGCTAGAATTGTTTTTGTTGGGCCTGTTTTTTAACATCATTTAAAAAATTGTACTTAAGGTTTCCCCACCCTCTCTCTCCATAAAATAAAAAAGGCTGGAATTTAGAGTCCAATTACTTCCAAACTTGTCTTTCTTTTTCGACTGTTTCATTGACTGATCCTGTTACAGTATTATGGAATTTTAGAGGCCTGTCTTTTAAACTCCATATGTGTGTAGTTTTTCCATTCCTAACACCCAAAGTCCAAATGCCATCCCATCACCGAAAGACTCGTCTACTTATTCTACTTATTCCTCATGTCCCCTTTCCCTCTGGAAACCACCAAAGTTTACAGAGTCTAGGAGTTAATTTTGCTGTTCTTGTCAAAGCATCATTTTGATATTACATTTGTTTTTTTTTTGGTTTTTGGGTCACACCCAGCAATGCTCAGGGGTTTCTCCTGGCTCTGCACTCAGGAATTACTCCTGGTGGTGCTCGGGGGACCATATGGGATGCCGGGATCAAACCCAGGCCAGCACAGGCCGCGCCATGCAAGGCAACGCCTACCCGCTGGGCTATCGCTCCGCCCTTGATATTACATTTTTAAACAAGTCAGTGACCCCATTTATAGATAGTCACTTCAATCACCATATTAAATGGAAAAACCTAAGTCCAAGTAATGTTACAAAAGGTTTCCTACAGAGAAAAATATCTAGTACACCCCTTCAGTAGGAGAAGGGTCTCAAGAGTGCACATATTTGAATAAACCAAGTTCCCCTCAAAAGAAAAGAAAGGGGAGAAAATAGAACCGAGAGGAAACCTAGACATTTCAATGCTCAGTTGTGTTTCCCTTTTCTGCAGACACTGAAAAAGCAAATATTATCACCTTTGTTTCTTGGCTAAGAAAACATCCCTGACAGGCTAGAAGTATTTGTTCAGAGAGTAAGGAATAAATATTTATAATGAGCCAAGACTTCCAGCTTGTGAGCATTGAGCCCAGATAGCATCACGCCACTCAACCATCTACTTCGCAATTCTGGAATTGGAAGTGGCCACAGTCCCCAATACTAAGTTATCTTTGGTTCAGGATTAAAGGGTCCATAGCATGTATGAGTTGGAGTGAGTTAGGAGCATTCTTCCTTTTCTTGCCTACTCAGGAACAATTGAGTAGAAGGAAGAAAAGTTCTTCCTTTCCTTGCCAACTCAGGAACAATTGCAGTTACTAATGGAAAACATTCACCATGTATGTTCTATGGGTGACACACACTGAATCCTAAAAAATCATTCCTAAGATAGGCACTCAAGGTATTCTTATTTTCTTAGGAAAATAGTGAAGCAGAGAGACAAGTCATTTTTCATAGACTTCCCAAATTGATAGATTACTAGCACAGAAATTAACTTGGCAGCGTAACTCTTCCCCAGTTGTTAAAACATGAATTTAGACCCAGAAGTTTCCATTTGGAGTTTTAAATGGCTGTTTATTGAATATCCAACACTTCTCGTCTCCCTGTGGATTCACTCAACATTAGGTAAGAGTGACAGTCCAGTGGGGAGGGTGTTTGCCTTGCACATGGTTGACCTGGGTTCGATCCCCGGCATCCCATATGGTCCTCTGAGCACCGCCAGGAGTAGTTCCTGAGTGCAGAGCTAGGAGTAACCCCTGAACATTGCCAGGTGTGACCCTCCCCCAAAAGTAAATAAATAAAACATTTTTTTTGAAAGATTAGGTAAATAACTTTTTTTTTTCTGTTCAGCTACAAGCTTCCTTATAAAATGGCACTGATTTCATCCCACCTATCTTAACATTGCCTGAGGTGTCTGGTATAATATGGCACACAAAATTTATTATGTAATACAGATTTAAAAATAAAATCATGATGTGATCATTTCTTTCGCTATTTAGCAACGGAAACACAAACCCAGCCATTAAACTACTGAAAGAAAATAACCTTCAAGATTAAATTTGATTTCCCAGCTATTCTTCAAAAATAAATGGCAAATAATACAATTTATTTGTTTATTCACTTATTTGGTAGGCTTTTCCAGGACAAAAGAAAGGTAGGATTTATTGCTAGAACCCTACACTGAGAAATATTTTTTAAGTTAAAGAAAAATTAAAAAGTGATCTCAGGTAGAAGTTGAAACTGCAGAAAGAAATAAAAGGCAACAGAAAACAGTAAAGATGCAGGTAAGTATGTGAAGTCTTACAGTGCAAACCACACTACTCATGCTTTGGGGCTTAAGAAATGTGCAATGGGGCCGGAGCCATAGCCCAGTGGGTAGGGCGTTTGCCTTGCACGCGGCCTGTGCTGGCCTGGGTTCGATCCCCAGCATCCCATATGGTCCCCCGAGCACCACCAGGAGTGATTCTTGAGTGCAGAGCCAGAAGTAACCAGTGAGCACCGCCGGGTGTGACCCAAAAAAGAAAAAAAAAAAAAAAGAAAAGTGCAATGCTAAATTTCATGAGAACAAAAAATAATGAAAATGGAAAAGAAAAAAAATCAAAGTCTTCCAAGGCTATTGCATTTTTGGAAATTTTAAAAACTAAACATTTATAAAAATTTATTTGATAAGCTAAGTATGCATGTTACAATATCTATGAACTTCATAAAAAGTGAAGAAAAACTGAAATAAGCTAATAGGAGGGAAAAAGTAGAATTATAATAATATTAAAGAAGCCAAGAAGGGGGTAAGAGAAATAATACAGTGGATAAAGCTCTTGCCTTGCACTAAGCTGAAGTGGGTTTGATCTCTGACACCCCATTTCACTCCCCAAGCCCACCAGGGGGTAAGCAGCCCTGAGGACAGCTGGGTATGGTCCCAAATCCAAACACCAGGGGGGAAAACCAAGAAAGAAGACAAAACAAAATGAGGGTAAGACGAATATACTAAAAAAGATAGAATTAAATCTAATGTAAATAACTACATTTAAAATATAACCACACTGATATTCTCTAAATACAAAAACTGTCAGAATTTAAAAAAACCTTAAATGAATGCTGCTTATAAAAGACCTTTAAAAAAAAGTCAATTAAAAAAAGGAAAACAATATTAAAAACATAGTATACAATTTGCAATGCAGTATTTACATTTAGTTTTATTTGTTTTGTATCCTAACTAGTGTTGGCAAAATCCCAGTCATGTCTAACTACTGATCCACTGTTTTGCTGCTTCTTCCTTGTTCCTACCTTGGAAGGTGTTGGATGACAGATCTAGCTAACCTGGGAGCTTTGTTGTTTTGCCCACTCCCAGCTTAATCTATTTAAGTCAAGGTTCATTCTAATGAGACCTCTCTTCTATGTAAACACTGATAGAGGGTGTGGCAGTTACAGAAGTCACCTTGATTGAATAACTTCTGACTTATACATCTACTAAGACTTCTATGTTTTCAGATTGGGCACAGCTCCTCTTTATACCCACTGCACCCAGCGTGGGACAGTTAGAATTTACCAGGAGACTACCATCCTGGCTATGTTGAGACTATAGGAAGACTATAGGAAGGATCAGACTAGTTTGCTCTAAGCATGCGAGTGTGACCCTTTCAGTACATGAGAACAAGATACTCAGAATCACCCTGGTGCAGATAATAATAAGAACCTTGTGGGTACCATCTAGATTACATGAAGCTCATGAAGTTAAGATGTATTACTTTTTATCAGCCCCTTTCTCTCTCCAGTGTTTTACATAAGAGATAATCTTGGCATTAGTCCTTGCAGGTATAATCTTTGTTTATACTTGCAATAGGGTGTGGCACTACACTCTGTTTAGAGTTCTTTGTTGACATGACCTTCCCTGGATTACTTTGGTGTATATAAGGGGACTGACTTGAGGCCTTTTCGCTTTAGACTTTTGGCTTTTTGCTCTTTGGCCTTTTGCTCCTTCTTCTGGGTAGGACTCAGCTCGGGTGAGAGCCTCTCTCTTTGGTGGGAGACTTAGGCTCTTTTGTATGGTCTAAGTTCAGACCAGAGCTAGAGTTTGTTCATTATATTGGAGTGCTGTGGAAGAGCTTTTTGTACTATTAAAAACCTTTTTGGAACTGCACCGGGCTCGTGAGTTTTCATCTGTTCTCCCAGCGTCCTGGGAGGTAGAAGAGAACTTCTGTCCTGACACTGTCAGGGACCCCAGAGGCATCCCCAACAGGAAGGTAACAATAGAAAGGATTCAGCTATCTCAGCTATCAGTTAGATACTGCATTCAGTTAGATACTGAACTTGAAAGAAGAGAATACTGGGAGAGGAAAAAAATGGCCTCAATTAAGCAAAGAGCCAATGAGGTAAAGAATAAATACACTGTGGAGCATTCAGACAATGAAGCATTATTCAATGCTTAAAAACAATCAAGCTTATCAAGTCATGAAAGGCATAGAGAAACCTTAAATGCTCATCACAAAGCGAAAGCACCAAATCTGGAAAGGCTGCACGCATATGATTCCAAATAAATGACACATTCTGAAAAAGGCAAAACTATCTGAGGCAAAACAAAAGATAAGACATCTTCTTAGAGCTATGAAATTTGACTATAAATGGATGAACATGGAAAGGATCATGCCTAGTGAAATTAGCCAGAGGGAAAAGGACAGATATAGAATGACTGTATTTATTTGAGGGATATTAAAAAAAAATAGCATGATACCAATATCCCAGCCCAGGCAAAATATGCATCAGGAGGTCTTGTCAGTGGGTGGAATCTACTGCAAGTGTGTGGGAGTCAGAGGTTTGGTAAGACAGAAAAGGGAATTAATAATTATTATAATTGTAAAAGTGTGCTAATAATTATTGTAAATGATAATACCAGCCTAGAACTGAACATTGAATGTAGGCAAAAAGATATATATGATAACCTCTAATGTATTTGAAACTTATTTCAAGCCACAATGTGTAAGAGAAGGGAGGGAGAGAGAGAGGTGGGGGAGAGGGAAAGGGAAGGAGGGAATTAGTGGACATTGGTCATGAGAAATGGGCACTGGTAGAGGGATGGGTGCTAGATGACTGTATGACTGAAACCCATACATGAACATCTTTGTAACTGTATATCTCACGGTGGTATAATAAACAAATTTAAGAAAAAAAAGTCTTCTTAGGGGGCAGAGATTCGTAGAGAATCATAGAGAATTTTTAAGATAGCAAAAATATTCCCTATGAATCATAATGGGAGATACTATCATTACATATTTGTCTCATCTCAAAGAATGTATACCACCAAGAATGAATCTTACATTATGAACGTTGGGTAATAATGATTTGGTGATTATGATCCAGTGACTATGACTGAACTCTGTGTGTTTTTAATGGTGACTGTTAATGTCATTGCTAATGGAGACTCTACATGCATATGTGGGACATCTCTGTATCTCACTCAATTTTATTATTCAATGAAATTCAGCCCAATCTGCTCTAAAAATGAGTCTTCAAAGAACTATACACCAAATTGTACATTTTCTCTGATTACTGTATTGCATAAAATTGTTTCTTAAAAGAAACTTGATGTGTTTCATTAAACAATGGCTAATAGGCTACAATGGTTAACAGTGGACCAGCTATTCTCAACAAAGGTAACTGAAAGGCAAGCGGAGGCTAATCCTTTGAGTGGAATATAACTAGGAGCTTGCTCTCAGGTTCATGAATAAGAGAAAATGGTTACATTTCTTAAAATGTACCACAGTCATTTTCCCACATTAAGAGTCCATTAAACTCCCAGGGAGCAAAGTTTTAAGTCCATAGAAGTACCAACTAGACAAAAAAATACAAATCTATCTCCAGATGGGATGAATATGTCTCAATTATGCCACCTGCATTCTAATTCTTTGATGCAATGGGACAAATCTCAGCGGTAAGCTCTAAAATTTAGTAACTGCAATCAGAAATTCATGGGTGTTGGCTATTCAAATAAGAGACAGAACTGGATTCAGAATTGTTGCCAATGACGGATATCCGAAAACATGGAACGAAGTATAGGAGGTTTTGATGCTACTGTTTCTTATAAAAAACATACACCATAGTGTTTTGGTCTGTGAAAGGAGAAAAAAAAAGTGGGGGCTGTAGGAAAACTAAAGGCACTTAAAAGTTTGGTACTTAGGGATTAGGTGTTTTATTTTGAGAAATCAATTATTTTGTTAGGAATCTCTCTCCTAGAGTACCAATAATGGATCCACTGGCAATAGTAGACTCATCTGGGAGAGGAAAACAAATGTTAAAAAGCTGTCAAATTTTTCCAAAATAATCTATTAATCCCATTCAATTTTATTAATTCCTAGTTTTGAAGTCATACCAACCATTGACTAGGGACTATATGGAATGCCAGGGATGGAACCTGGGCTGGCCCTGTAAAGGCAAGAAGCCTACTCGGGGCTGTGCTATCTGACCCCAAAATTACATTCCATTTTAAATATTCTCATTCAAATCTTTTATAGTATATTAAATTTTATAATTTAACACATAAAATACTTTCATTTTAGTTTTGAGTTTTTTAACTTAAGCATCTTTCAAATTTTACTATGTATAAGTACTTTGAAAAATGCTGTTCATTTGATTTTTGGTTTGTGTGTAGTAGTGCTCAGGGTTTACAACTGGCTCTTTGATCGGGATCACTCCTGGTGGTGTTCAGAGGATATTTGATGCCAAAGGTCGAACCTGGGTCAGCCACATGCGAGGTAAGCAGCCTACCCACTGTACCATTACTCTGGCCCCATACTAGTAATTTTACAAGAATAATGATGTTAGTATTATATTGTTATAGAGAAGAGACGAGTATGACAATGACAGTTAAAAATGATCACTCTGGACAAGAACTGAGTGCTGAAAGTTGGTTAGGGATATACATCACTTGTCAATATCTATATTGCAAACCATAATGCCCAGAGAGTGAGAGAAAGAGAAGAAAAGTGTCTGCAGGGGGAATACTAGGGAAATTGGTGGTGGGAAATATACACTGGTGAAGGGATGGGTATTGGAATACTGTATGATTGAAACCTAATCATGAACAACCTTGTAACTGTGTATCTCACAGTGATTCAATAATAAATAAATAAATACAAACAAACAAATAAATAAATAAATAAATGGTAGTGATGCCAATGTTACACTTTGTAAACTAAAAGAAGAACCACTCTCCTCATTACAAGCTCCCCATGTAAACTTTGGGTCCATCTTCCCAGCACCTATGATGGGAGACGTTTAATATTTTTTTGTATGCAAAACAATAACCTACCATCATCACTACCATCCCCAAAGAAGTGACCCCAAGGCTAGGATAACATTCCTAGCGACTGTTGACGAAATCCTAATAGAGAAAAGAGATAGGCTTACAGAAGGAAACAAAAAGCAAATTAAGTTTCTGGTTAACTGTGACCCAGTGGCATAAAGCTTATTCATTACCCAGTCCCACAGGAAGAATGGACTGTCACATAAACCATATGGGATGCTGGGGATCGAACAGCTCTCCATAAATTACACCGAGAATGACACCCTAGATCAAATTAGCAGAGTAAAACAAAGCCCTACCTTTCCTTTCTGCCAAGTCTCTTCAATTATGTCATTTAAAAAATATATTTCAGGGCCGGAGCGATAGCACAGCGGGTAGGGTGTTTGCCTTGCATGCCGTCGACCTGGGTTTGATCCCTGGCATCCCATATGGTCCCCTGAGCACTGCCAATAGTTCCTGAGTGCAGAGCCAGGAGTAACCCCTGAGCAATGTTGGGTGTGAACCAAAAAGCAAATATATATATATACACATATATATAAAAACCATAAAAGATATTTCATTTTAGAAAATCACGAAAAAAGGCAAATCGCTTCTATTCTCCCACTGAGATGAACAACATAAAATCATACCTTTTGTTTTCTTATAGTTTATTTCCCTATGTTCTTATTTGCTCCTTTCTAATCAGAAACCATCTCCTGTCACAGTATGTGAAGAAAATCTTTCTTAAACATTCTTTTAACCAAATCCTAATATTGTGTCAGTCACATACTGTCTTTTTTGGGTGTAGAGGGCAGCATACCAGGTGGTTTTCAGGGACTACACCTGGCTCTAATGCTCAGGTATTGTTCCTTGTGGTACTCAGGGGATCATAAGAAACATGGGATCAAACAGAGAACTCCTGCATACAGAAGCATGTTCAAAGCGTGTGTTCCAGATTTGAGCTATCTCCAGGCCCATAACATTATCTTTCATGTAGGACCATCCAGGAAGACCAAGTGACTTAACCTCAAGGATCTAAATATTTCAAATCTGCTTCCTGTCCTATCACTTCGTCCTCAAAGCCAGCTTCCAATGAAACACAATGTTTGCCTTGCAACTTCCTTTATTTGAATTAGTCATTTTACTTAAGTGGAGGTTAAACCTCTCCCTTTACTACCCCCAAGATCCAGCCACTTAAAGCCTAGTTTCAGTGGTGAAATCTCAGTTAACCAAACTTAACTGAGATTGTTCCTCAGAAAAGTCTCAGGCAGCACTGTCTACCTTTCAATGTTTATAACCACAGGCAGTACTGTGCACGTTTTGATTTATTTTATTTATTTATTTATTTTTACCTTTTGGGTCACACTGGCAATGCTCAGGGGTTACTCCTGGCTCTGCACTCAGGGGACCATATGGGACGCCAGGGATCGAATCTGAGTCCGCTGCATGCAAGGCAAACACTCTTCCCACTGGACTATCACTCCAGCCCCATACATTTCAATATTGACAACCACATTTAGCAGTAAATTTTCTCCCCATCCCACCCCCTTCTCAAGGTTCATTGACTATCTAAGAACCAGCTGATAACAAACTTAAAAAAAGTGGCTGTTTTACAAAGAGCCCCATTAAATTTAGTGGTTTCTATAAGGGTAAAATTGAAATTGGTCTGCACAGGACATACAAATGTGTGCTATTGTTAAGGTCATTTTATTTCAGGTCAGTTTTGTCATCAAGTACAAAACCTAGGAAAACTTTAGCAACAAGTGTAACATCCTCATTGTTTTATTGTAATAAATGTGTTCTAACACTGTAATGCCTCTAGAAATGTCCTAAACACCAATGTTTTAAGGA
The DNA here is from genome assembly GCA_021461705.1 of Cryptotis parvus. Lineage (NCBI taxonomy): Eukaryota > Metazoa > Chordata > Mammalia > Eulipotyphla > Soricidae > Cryptotis > Cryptotis parvus. The sequence continues at coordinate 60,159 of JAJIBD010026717.1, forward strand.
TAAAACTCTTAAATATTCTTGGTTAATTGTTATAAAGTATACTGCCTAGCCAAATGTATATTCAAAAACTTACTTAGTTATACTAGCAAAGTATTGTTTTGTAATAAAACTTGACGAAATCAAGTAAGATGAAATCAAATTCTAAAAAATCTAAAAGTGGTAAAAAAAATAACTGATTTGTGCCAGTTACAGTTTCTTTCTTTAAAAAAAAAGGGAGGGGGGGGGGAGTCAGCCCACACCAGCATTTGGGCTTGGCATTAAAATTTAACCCAACATAATTTTAAAGTAGTTAAAAAAAAAAAAAAAAAAGGTAGGAGCTGTGAAGACCACCTTTATAGTTAATTAGCACCTGTAAATTTTTTCTTAGAAGACTCACTTGTTGAATCTCAATAGTGAGAAAAAATTACATTTGAATCTAGAAGATAGAAGCATTTGAACAACTTGAATGTATAAAAGCGAACCAAGTGCTATACAAAATTTGGTACAGAATGATAGTAAATTATATTTGATATTTTAACATTTAGCAACTTTAATAAGATAAAATCAAAGGGGAGGGGGAAATTTCTCAGCTCTTCAGATAATGAGAGAACCACAGGAAAATATCACAGAATACCTTTTTAAATTCTAAGTGGGTTTTATCAATTCTTTGTAGGAGCATTTTCTTTACTTTGGAAATTGATTCCAAAACATTTCTCAAAGTCTGTGCAAAATGATCCAATCTCAAATTTGTATTTAATTCATAGCTTTTCAGCAAAGTGCATCTGGATTAAGGAAAGGCGAGCTAAAAAGGAGTTACATCTGATGGGAACTATCATGTGCAAAACACCTTCAACACATTAAGCCTTTTACCTACTTTATTCCTCATCTCCGTTTATCAAATTGTCTTATAATAATAAAAGGTGAGAAAGTTGAAGTAACGTAAAGTGGTGGTAACCCAGTCAGTACACGTCAAAGTCAGGAGACACACACCAAGCACAATGAATAACTCACAATCCTGGGTCCCTTCAGCTCCCTCTAATGCAGAGAGCAGACCTCGTACCCACTGCTGCCAGCACCGCCTGCACCATTCGGAGGTAAGAGAAAGGCTCCCTGAGTTATAGCACAGAAAAAAAAATCATCCTGGAGGTGGGGAGGACAGAGAAAAACCTTCGTTCTTGGCTTTGTTCAAAGTTGAGTCATGAAAAATGAGACTACACACTCGGCAACAAGATGGAGATTCTTTCACATAATCTGTTGTTGAAATCTACCCAAAGAGAGAGATCCTCAACTTTAACTATACATTCAAATCATCTGGGCAGCTTTCAATGGACTGATGTCTATAGTCTTGCTCTGGAGATTCTGATTTGACTGGTTTACAGTGGAGTCCCGGAACATTTTAAACGGTTCTTTTATGGATCTTAATGAAAAACCACTTCCCTAGATACTGCATGTGTAACTGTATGTGCCTTTGCATGTATATATGGATGTGTGAAAACCTAATACATGTCAGTCATTCTGCGGCTGGAGCAATAATTCAGCGGGTAGAGTGCTTGCCTTGCACACAGCAGACCCAAGTTCGATCCCAGGCATCCCACAGGGTCTCCCAAGGACCACCAGGAGTAATTCCTGAGTGCAAAGGCCAGGGGTAACCCCTGAGCATCACTGGGTATGAGGGAGGGAGGGAGGGAGTGAGGGAGGGAGGGAGGGAGGGAGGGAGGGAGGAAGGAAGGAAGGAAGGAAGGAAGGAGAGAAAAGAGAATCTCTTGTTTAAAAAATATATATATATATATAAAATATATATATATATGTTTTACTTATATCAGTTATTCTTCTCTAACATAGATTCCTGGTCAAAGCAGATGCAGAAGCACAAGGCTGACAGAAAACACATATGACCTGGGATATATGATCTGGGATATATTACCTGGGTCGTATCTTCCATCAGCCCACGGATCTTCTCCACGACATCATTGCGCCGGTGCTGGCGCAGGGCACTGATTAACTGGGCGAGGCTGGCCTCAGGGCCCCTGATGGTCCAGTGCTGCAGAGCTGCATAGGCCCGTTCGTGGTCTGCTGTATACCCATTGGAGAAAGCAGCTACCTCCCTCTCACTGGCATTGCACAGAAACTGATAGATGTCTTTCCATTGGCTTCCCACTTGGGCTGCTACAAGCTTCAAGATGTCAATACCTGCACCAGGGACAAAATAAAATACAAGCATGTGAGGGAAGATGATGAGAGAAGCTCATCTGCCTTAAGGACCTGCCTTAAAGAAGCATGTCCTCTTCTTGTCCTGTGTCCACTGAAGGAACACATACTGCTCTTTGGACACTTGTTGCATGTAACCCATCCTGGCCTAGAAGTTGGGTAGTTCCTGTAATGAAACAACCTCGAGAGTATAATCAGTCACCTCTAAGAGATTTTCTTTGCAGTGCCAGAAATGGAACCCCTCAAAGATATATGGCTAGTGTGCTACCAGGAAGCTATATCCTGGCCCTCTAAAAGGTGTTTTGAAAGCCAAACCCAAACAAAATAAGCAGAGCATTAGCTTAAAAATAGGAACCCAATAAATTAGAGCCTCCCACACTAAAACAAGATTTAGAAAAAAGTAAATCACTAATTAAATCTGTGGTGGTGTTTGTCCATCAAAACCTGAGGACAGATGTTCAGATGCTGGCAAACATGATCACTATGTCAAGTGATGGGGCACTCAGCAGTTGCAGCCTAATAAAGGAATTCCCCCAGAACTTCTAACTTTTCATTCTCTAATCCTATATCCAACAAGACTTTTCTGAACTATTTTCAGTTTCCTAAACTGACTACACAGGTAATATCAACAGTCAAATGGATAACAATTGCTATTATCTTCATGGTGCTATGTTCAGGCATGAGTTCACCAAACATCTTTAGAAAGCATGAACTTTCCAACTTTTCATGCTGATCCAGAGACTTACAGACATGGGGCAGAGCTGCTATTTGCTCTCCCTGTGCCCAGCTGCTCACAAGGCGCCCGGGAGGGATGGCGGGTTCTAGCCCTGGCACGCCACCCCAGCAGAGCCGCACAACAAGCCAAATGACCCCCCCCACACACACACACACTCCATCGGGCTGCCATTTCCACATCCGGACTTCCCTCTCGTCAGACTCCACCCAGCCACAGCCTATCACAGCCCATCTCATCGAGTTCCACCCTGCAGCAATTTTTTTTTTTTCAATCTGGCCCAGGTATGCTGATCCAGAGATTACAGACATGGGGGCAGAGCTGCTACTTGCTCTCCCTGTGCCCAGCTGCTCATGAGGCGCCTGGGAGGGATGGCAGGTTCTAGCCCTGGCCTGCCATCCGAGCAGAGTCGCACAACAAGCCAGATGACCCCCCAACTCCATTGGGCCGCCATTTTCCACATCCGGACTTCCCTTTCGTCAGAACTCCACCCAGCAACAGCCTATCAAAGCCAGTCTCGCCTGGCTGCTTGCGCCACGGTTCATCTATAAATGCTATATTTAGAGGTGACTACAAGGGTATGCCACCTGCACGGCAAGCCTGGCAAGCTGCCCATGTTGTATTTGATATGCCAAATACCAGTAACAATTATATTAGTTCATTCCCATAACCTAATATAATGGTTTGAGGCTCTTTATGTTCCTGGAGCAAGCAGATGCCCTTGGGCTCTATTAGCATGAGACAGGACATATGGAGATATTATTGGTGCCCGCTCGAGCAAATAGATGATCAATGGGAGGATAGTGATAGTGATAGTGAACTTTCCAATCAAACTGGTTAAAAAGAAAGTAGAAAAGTTTGGCAGTTTGCCAAATGCCCTAAGTAAGAAAGCTGAGAATTGAGACTCAGACACACAGGGGGGAGATGCCATCTGGCTCTTCCTGAGTCATGTGGCCCCTTGCGGCCGTGCAGTACATCAAACCTGTGGAACCAATCACATTCTAGAAACTCAGAAAGTAAACTCAAGAACAGAATTTGGCCAGATCCCCCATAACCAAGAATAGGGAAGAAAATGGATTCATCAATAACGTTGCCATATATGTGCTTTAACGGTCAATACATCAGTGCCAGCTGAGGGAGCAGGCACGGGGTTTGGGGTGGGTGGGATATGAGGGTCTTTGGTGGTGGGAACATACTGGTGGTGAGAGTGGTGTTGAAGTATGAAAATTTCTATCAGCAGTACCACGAAAATCTTTTTACTTTGTAAGTCATGATGTTTCAATAAAAAAGGGGGAATATTTTTAAAAATTACAAAAAGAAAAGCAATAAATCACCAAAAAAAAAAAAAAAAAAAAGACAACTGAGAACTGAAACCAACTTACTGGATAATGTCACTCTAGCTTATCAGTCACTGTTAAAATTGGTCAGCCACGGTCCGAGGTCTCCCGAGGCAGAACTGCTAATCAGATGTCAAACTCAGGACACGTACCTGGCACCCATCTTCTGGGAGGTGCACTTTCCCCAAGCACACTGAGAAAATACTTTGATGTCTTCCTTTTTATGCCACTTTCACTGATACTTGCCCCATTCTGTCCATGGGTACAACTCAACTCACACACTGTAAGCGCTCTGGTCACTTACGACGGGTGATGAGTCCAGAGTCAATACTAGGTCTTTATGAGGCCCATCTCCCATGCCTGGTCACCAAAGTTATTATAGTTAACAAGTTCTTAAACACATTCACAACTTAATCAAGTTCCCAATTAACCAGAGGTTAACAAGGATAACACCTTTTTGGCTCCAATAAGTTGTTGGATAAAATATTTATAAAATGGGCTATCCATTTAGGTCCAAGAGGATTTCTTTTGAATAGAAAAGGACTATGTGGTTCCTTAATACAAATGATTTCCTAGTCACGCCATCCTTGTGAGGCAGCTGGTTTGGAAGGCTGCATGTACATCCTGAATCAACGGCCAAAAAATGTCTTTGAAAAATAAATTCCTTGTAGAAGATGTCTTGCTTGTCAAAGGCAAAGGCAGAGTGCCACAAACGAAGACAGGACTGTACTTCTTAAACTCCCTGGCAGTATGAAATACTTGATCCAGTTGCACTGTTAGTGTTCATAGTAATGTTTTCCCAATAGAGGGCTTTTGATTTCAAGTCTCACAAAACCCATGTCCTATTTAAAACCCACCAGGTAACTTTTAAACAGTAAGCCAGCATTTTGTGGTTGATGTGGTAGATTATTCCAAACACCAAAACGCTTGTTCTTCCCTGAATTTTAATTCAGGGTCAAATCTGACAAAGGCTCACAGTGTCTTACATGAAAACATGACTGCAATTTTCATGTATGTGGGTCCGGTGCCTAAATCTTCATGATGTTGGTGACCATGTGGTTTTGGGCAAGCCACTAACTGTCCTGTGCATTTCCTCATTTGCACAATGGAGAAACTCACTCAGTTCCCTAGGGTGGAGTCAATTAACATTTTCTATAGAGTTGATTTATTTTTGGAAGTACCCCATCATTATAAATGGTGCACACCCTGGGCACAAAAACTTAAGACGAAATGCATTTCTGATGCAAATACATAGCCTCTATAAAGTAATTACAGAGTTTAAAAGGCTTAAACTGAACAACAGCTCCTTCTTCCAAAGCCCAGTGTTTATACATTTTTTAGCTACCAAATGAAGAAAGGAAAGAAAATTAAAGACATAAAACACAAAGAATGAATACACTAAGATTTTTTTTTTTCCTTCAATAAATACAGACTCCAAGTTAAATCTGAGACCTACAAACCGGTTTTCATCTTATTTTTTTTACTATGAGAACATGGAATTATGATCCGTGACCCAGCCAGGGCTCCTCCTATTTGGAATGTGATAAGTCTAAAGATGGTAGAGACACCACATTCCCTGGTTTGTCCAAGCCCTCAGCTTAGCATATGATCACAAAACTGAAGGAAGCAAGGAGAAAATAAAATTACCTAGGGAATTTGCTGCTTGGTGTCCCCACCTCATCATTATCACCAAAGAGAAAAGAATATCTATGGAATAGTTTGAGTGCTTTGGAGTTGAAGAGATTAGTACAGTGGATAAGACACTTGCCTTGCATGTGACAGACCTCGGTTCTACTCCCGGCCCCCTATATTGCCCCCCCCATCCCCACCCCTGCAGCCCACCAGGAGTGATCCCTGAGCACAAAGCCAGGAGTAAGCTCTGAGTACAGCTGCTGAGTGGAGCCCAACCACCACCCTATCCACCCCCCCGCCCCCCCCAACCAAAAGTGTATTTCTTGAGCAGCTACTGTGTGTTTTTGTGGTAGATGAACTAGATACTCTCAGGAAATTGTATAACAGAAAGAGCCTATCACCACAAAATGGAAGTAACATCAATGCAGTACAAAATTAGGACTGTATTCTGTTTTAGGGAAAACGAAGAATTCAGCTACCAGTAGGAGGATGCCATTAAATTGAGCATTTCCTCTTGCAGGGAGGAGAAGGGAATGATAAGGGTAAGCGGAGTATGCTGGTGAACAGAGGGACCACAGGGTGTGTGCTGTTGCTGTTGTTGCTGTTTTAGAACGAGGCTCTATTGCCTAAGCTGGATGGAGAAAAACGGGTCTTTTTGGTTTTTAAAGCTTTTGAAAAAAAATTTGGCAGCTACACCCAGTCATGCTCAGGGCCTACACTTTGGGATCACTGCTGGTGGACATGGGGACCATACGGGATGCTGGAGATTGAACCTAGGTCAACTGTGTGCACAAGTACCTATCCACTCACACCATCTCTGTGGTGAAATGGGCCGCTTTAAGTCAGTATTTAACTTAATTTTTATTATTCCTTTTAAATACATATTATAGTATATTTGTGTATAAATATATTGCATATGTAAGTATATTGCAAGTATATAGTATATGTGTATAAACTATAAATAGATATACTCAAACATATATTTTAACATATACATTTGGTCCTGAAACCAAATATACTTCAGATGTATATGTCTATGTACTATGTATGTACACTTTATTACAAGTGTCTTTTATTGACAAGGAATCTCATGTAGAAAGATCCGTGGCCATTCAGAACCATTATTCACTGGAATAGCCTTTTAGTCCAGTGTATGTATACCTGGGGTTAGCCATGGCGCATGTGCATCATCCTGAACTGTTTTGACAGATCCAGCTGTAAAAGTTTCCCCAGCAAATTGAGTTATTTTCTTTAAAACTATAGTATGCTGAAAACAAAGTCAGGGGAAGACAGCAAATGTTTCTGTAAAGGGTAATAGTGAATAAGGTAGACTTAAAGAGTGTGCAGTCTGTTACAACTTGTCGATTCTGTTGTAACATGAGAGGAGCAGTAGCCAACCCAAAGCAGGGTGGCTGGGATTCAATTAAAGCTGTATTTGCAAAACACAGACAATAGACTAGGTATGGCTCATAAGCACTAGTTCCCCATCCCTGAGCAACTTCAGAAGTCTCCCTTATCAAATGGCATAAAGATTTAGAAAAACAGTTCATTAATGGCACACATGTACAACAATGAAAAGTTGCACCACAAGTAAAAGCTCCATAGTGAAAAAATAGGAAGTGAACTATAGACCAGCTCCCACTGGCAGAGTGCTCTGGACAACTAGCCCATAATTTCAGCGAACGTTTTCATCTAGAAAGGAGAATATCACTAGGTGTTGAACTGACCTGGACAATTTCACGCTGAACTGTTGGCACAACTGGCCAGTTTCACGATGAAGCTGCCTGATGCCAGTTTCACGATGCCAGCTTTCTGAAAAGCTACACAACCCTTATTCCACTCAAAGGCTCACGGGCAGGGAGGATTACTTTTACTCTTTCTATAGTGGCAGGTCCTAAAGCACTGGAAAGGAAATTTCTGAAGAAGTCAAGTCCCAGAGGTCACTTTTGCTGGGAACAGTGTATCAGAAGGTCACCAGGAAAATGGCTGGTGAATGTTAAGATGCAGGTGAATTTTAAAATCATAAAAGTTTAAGTCATGAAAATACTGATTTCAAACTTCCATGACTTGTCAATTCGTGAAATTAGTCAATTGGCAACCTCTTAGATTTCACTGTCCCCAAAACAAAAAAGGAGATTGTTAAATCAAGGTGTAAGGTCTGGGTTTTTGTATTGCCTTTTGGTGTGTTTTGTTTTAGGGCCATACCTTGTTGTGCTCAGGGCTTACTCCTGTCCCTGAGATCAGGAATCGCCCCTTGCAGGGCTCAGAGGGCTATTTTCAGTGCCAGGGATTGAACCTGGGTCTAATGTATGCAAGATAAGCATCTGTATTATTATCTGCTGTATTCTCTCTCTAGTCCTGAGTCAAGTTATTTTACTAAAATCTTGATACGAAATATCAAGTACTACACTTACGGGCCTGTGATTTCTCCATTTGACCTTTCATTGTTGCATGGACAGTTATCAAGGCAAAATACCTTATGGAATTCAGCACAGACAGCTTTTGGGATCTAGATCCAGCGTCCTGTATGTTTTTGGAACCTCACTAGGCCCCTGTTAGAAGGGCCCTGTGGCACAGAGGGGCACCACACAGAGAAGCCAATGTAGAGAGAAACAATTCTTTGCCCTTGCCACCTGCAAAACACCCACCCCAGGACTCAGGGGGCTCCTCCGACCGAGCTGACACAGTCTAAAATGCCACAAGAGAGCTAAAGACTAAAAGCAGGAGGCAATCAACTGGGTTATTATGGAAGAAAGGGCATTTTCCAGCACATTATGAAACCCTGAATGAGATACTAGCTGGGTGGCAACTCTAATTTGATGTTCATTTTGTAAAGCTCAGTGTCAGTTCCAGTGTAGGAAAGTGGCCCCTCCTCTTTTCTATACAAAGCTTAATTGGCTTTTTTCATCACAGAAGGTAGTACAGCTCTTTCAGTTGGGAGATAAGTATCTACGATGAATACCATCATTAAGACGCCATAGGAAAGCCTTTCCTGGAAGAGGTATGAAGGACAGAGCTGCAGAGGCAGAGGAGACAAAGGCCCTCGTAACCCACAACACAGAGCTCTGGGTTTCTGCTAAGCGACCAGACCTCCACTCGGAATGTGAGCATTGAGGAGATGAATGTGTGGCTAAGCTTTTCAAGGGTGCCAAACTCTCACCCTTTAGGAGAGTTCAGCATTTCCACTGCATTGCCCATACTTGTTACATGTAAAGTCAGTTCTCATTATTCTCCTAGTAAAAGAGGTAGAGGCACAAATAATGAGAAAATTCCCATGGAGGCAATTAATACGCAGACTCCTCCTAGGAGAGATGACCCCCACACACACACACACACACTTGGGGAGTCTCTTGGGAAGGTCATGTGGAAAGCAGGGCATGAGTTCAAAGATTCTATCATCACCACCTTGGTCCGTCGAAACAGACCCTGGCACACACAGACATATACGCATAAACACACAATTTGCTCTCAAAAGTTATATACTCTGACCTCAAGCTCGCAAGCTGATGATCTACAGAGGAATATAACAATGTTTATATTCAAAACAATGGGTATCATGATCAAAAACTTGTCATGCCATCGGAAACGCCTTTTCTGATCACCTTTTGCTGAACCCCACCTCTGCTTCGATGACAGCTCACCCGGGCCTCACGCATGCTAGAAACACAGCAAGAAAAGCTTATTGGGAGGGAGAAGTGGAATGGTGTTAAACCACCCAATGGTGCTCAGGGGACCATTTGTGGTGCTGGGGTTAACAGAGTTGATCATGCGCAAGACCAGTGCCTTAACCCTGGTACTATCTCACTGGCCCCCAGTGAAATATGTTTTAATATCTTGTCTTTCATTCCTTTCTGCCTGAGCCTCCTAACTCCCTTTGCAACACACACATGCTATATATCCTTTGTAGACTCTGTAATTGAAGCCACTGAGAATCTGAGTGGTTGCCCCCTTTCAGTGGTGGGGGGTAGGGGCTGCCTGATGTTTAATTTTTACTTACAATTAAGGAGGAAAGGCCATGGTGAGGTATGGGTGGAACCATAAAAATGGCAGTGAGTGGGCAATGGTTTTTGTACAGAGGGAGACAGATCCATGTGCCTGCATCTGGGACAGAGCACACCACGAGGAAAGTTCTCCCCAGATTATCCTACTATAGCAGAATCTGCCTGCACATAAGGTGCTCAGACTGTGGTTCGTCTGACCGGACAACAGTAAGTGCCCCTAAAAGTAGCAAACCCACAAATTTTATGGCAATTTATATTCTACGATTTAAAAGAAAAATGGTTTATCTACAGGAATCACTCCTAAGGCATCACACAGGAAACTGCTTTATCAGCCCCGGGACTTGGCATGCCTTGAGTTAAAAATAACTCAATTCTAAATTGGGATATGAAAGTTGGAGGAATTAAACTGAAGATGTTAAATAGAGGAAAAGGGACCATTAGGATAAAAAAGGGAGAGGTCTTGGCACTCTCTATTAGAGGGCATGGTCTAGAGGCAAGTAAATTTAAAACAATACTACTGTAAACTATGCTATGGCAATTAAAAAATAATTTTTTTACATTTTAACTTAAGAATGGAGGAACTATTTGGATTTCATTTAAAAATAATAGGATTTCTGAAGCAGAATTTATCACTCCTTTGCAGAAGACACTGTTCATTCACTGTGCAAAAGTCTTATAAAGTTAAAGACAGGTGGGGGACAGAGATAGTCCAGAGGGTAGGGCATTTGTCTTGCACGCGGCCGACCCAGGTTCGATCCCTGGCATCCCATATGGTCCCCGAGCACCACCAGGAGTAATTCCTGAGTGCAGAGCCAGAGTTAACCCCTGACTATTGCTGGGTGTCACCCAAAAAGCAGGAAAAAAAAAGTTAAAGGCAGGAATATTTACAAATGACAAACTTGATCAAGAAAGTAGACAACTGTTCAGAGATATTTCATTGCACAGAGTAAAGCGCAAAACCAAAAAAGTCTCCTTCCTCTTTGTGCTATCTGCATTGAAGCTGCTCACTTATTCATTCACAAAAATCTACAAAGCACTTATTTTAGCCTCAGACACCATCTTAGGCATCAGGCTCACAGCAGTGAGTAAGCACAAAGCAAAATCAAAGTCCTTTCTTCCTGAGGTCTCCATTCTACGCAGGTAAGGCAGGAAGAATAAGGAGTCATAAAATACTTAGCATGTTAGAGAGGGGGGAAAAAAACATGCTAAGATAACGCCAACAATGGGAGGAAAAAGAGCAGGAATGCCATTCGTTTCAGGTACCAGTCTTCTCCTCCATATCTAAGGGAAAGAGGATGAATATTTCTATCAAACCCTGGACTGTGGCGGCAGACACAGCTCAACAGGCTGGGCACAAACGCTTTGTAAGCAAGAGCCCCAAGCAAGAGCCCCAGGTTTGATCCCGGTGCCGGATGATCTCCAGCATAACAGGGAGTGACCCTGAGTCAGGAGTGGAGGCTTGAGTACCACCAGACCAGCTGTAATAAAGGCCTGTGGGGCTGGAACAATAGCAAAGCAAGTAGGTTCAATCCCTCAGTACAGAACCAGGGGTAAAATATGAGTACTAGGAGTAAACCATGAGTGGGGCCCCCAAAACAAACACATAAAAGTAGAGACTAGAGGGGATGAGGAAGCCCGGGGCATTCCAGGCAGAAAGAAGGGGGATGGCACAAACACAGAGGACTGAGGGAGCCTGGGAGGCTACAATGTGGGAATTTGTCCCACCAGCAAAAACCCCCAAGGATGGGATGTGCCTCTAGGTGAAACTGTTTAGGTATTAGAACGCTTAGGGTTTGCAAAAGACCCTAAAGCACTAAGGATTCCAGGAAAGAAAAAAATAGCAAGACTAGAATAGATGGTAAATATCTGCCCTGCGAGAAAATGCCAGTAAGCATAGAATGTTTAGTCTTTTTTTATTTATTTATTTTTTTTTGGGTCACCCCGAGCCAGGGCTACTCCTGGCTCTCACTCAGGAATTACCCTGGCGGGCTCGGGACCATATGGGATGCCGGGATCGAACCCAGGCCGGCAGAGGCCTGCCGCATGCAAGGCAAACGCCCTACCCCGGTATCACTCCGGCCCTAGTCTTTTAGATTTCAGGCAGCCTGGGCCAAAGTAAGTATAGGAAATTGTCAGAATTTTGTTTTTCTTGGTGCCTTCTGCCTCTGCTCTTCATGTACCTATTGTGTTTATTATCTCCTTGTTTGTTTGTCTGGTTTCCTTAGGTGTTTGTGTGTCTCCTTCTCTGCAGCTGTTCCTCGCTGGAACAGGTCGAAGGTGTCAATCTAATTGACTTTAGACACTGGAACAAGAGTGAACAGTCTAGTGGAGTGTCAGAGGCTGAGACACAGATGTTGGAAGAGTGGATGGACTGCCATGGGAGCCTTGAGGTTGCCACTCTATGTCCGAAAAGTCACTAGTCAATGACTTTTCAGTGGCTTAACTGCTGTCATTCAGGAATGACATGATCTCACTTAGATTTGAACTGCAGCACTGTGCATGTGAAGAATCACACTGGAGGAACACAGAGATATTAGAATGGTCAACCGCATGCGGGAGGCCCAGCAGTAAGTCAGGGGGAGGAAATAGAGGTATGGGCCAGACTGCTGGTAGAGAGGACAGGGAAACAAGCTTGTGTAGATGTTGAAGCAGAGCTTAGCGACTTTTCAGTGAATGAAATGCGGTGATTGCAAGAAGGAAAGGAGTCAGCCCGGCCTCGATGAGGAGCCGCTTTCTGAAATGGATAACAAGTGTGGAGAGTCACTTTGGGACTCCGGGACAAATTAGGATTGAGGCGTATAGGAGACCTGTGGGTCTGTGAAGATTTTGAGCGCAGGTACAAAATTCAAGCTTGGATATTACCAACTTGGGTATTATGTGCACTTGGGTGTTACCGGCAGACGGATGCTCCTTCAGGCAGGAAGAAAAGAGCCCTGAGCCTGAGACTGCTCTTGAGAGACTGGATTGAAGAAGAAGAATCAGAAAAGATGGAAAAGGCACAAGAGGTGGGAGAACTGCAGAAGACAGAGATCTGGAAGCCAAGGGGAAAACATGTTTTAAGGAGAAGGAAACAAAACTGTCTAAAGGTGCCAAAAGATCAAAGAATGAAAAACTGAAAATTAAACATGGTTAGAATGGTATTGTCAAATTGTCTGGAAAGAAAGACAAGGCTGCAGGGCTATAGTGACAGTACAGCTGGCAGAACCCAGGGCTGGCCTGGGTTCAATCCCTGGAACCCATATGGCCCTCTGAATACTGCAGGAGTAATTTCTGGGTGCAGAGCCAGGAATAACCCCTGAGCATCACTGGGTATGGTCCCAAAACAAGTAACAACAACAGATAAAAATAAGAGTCATATTCCACTGATGCTAAGGCATATGAATGCAGATTTTATTTATGTGGGGGGTTCTCAAGGCAGCTGGAGACCACCGGAACTGAGAGTCCAATGCTCAAACCCAGCAGTGCTCAGGGCCTCCAAGTCTATACCCAAGGAGTAAGGCCCTAAATGGGTATTTTCATCAATGCTTTCAGCTTGGCTGCAAGGGTTTTCTTTCTTAGTGGTATGTAAAAGTATGATATGTCTCCATCAAAGATGTCTTAGGTTTGATGAACTATAGTAGAAACTTTTAGTCATTTAATTTAAACCCTCCTACCTTTATTAAATTTTAATAAATATTATTTATTAATAACTAGAGATTATTTATCAGTAAATATTACTTATTAACAAATAGATATTATTTATAACAAATGAATACCACTTATCAATAAATATTATTTATTAATAAATGAATGTTGTTAATAAAGATTATTTTATTGTTAATGAATATTATTAATAAATGGATGTTGTTTATTAATATCATTTAAGTATTAGTAAATAAATATAAATCAATATTTTTATGTTTATTATATTACCTATTTAAATAGTAATTTAACCCTCCTATTTTTTAAAATTTGACACTATCTGCAAATAAGAATATTGGATTTTTGTTTTTGAGCCCTGCATTATTAACTAAATCTATTGAAGAATGATCAACAGAGTTCTAGAAACTGTTTCTCTTCTGCAAATATCTGCTTATGTAATACCTAACCAGGCTCATTCAAGGATGCCTGTTCTTCAGCCCCCACTTTTCTATTTTCTATTTGTATTTTAGTCCCTGAGTGGGGGGGAAACGTTGATGTTTTTCAATGTCCTAGTTTACATTCAAAAGCTGCTGCTTGGACACGTGACTATAAAATGGAATATTTTAAAAAAGAAAACACTTTTTTGAAAAGGGTTTAAACATTTCAAGGGGAGGTCACTGAAACAGGTGGAACACAGGCTTTGCATGCAGGAATCTGGGCTCAATCCCTAGTCCCAGATGCTTTCCCAGAGCGTCACTGGCATCAACCATAACCAGACCGGAACATCTCCAGGTGTGGCCAGGAACTTAAAAAAAAATACAGAAAAGAAAATCCTCCCTCTCCCTAAAGCAGGAGGAAGAAATACTCAGGCTCTGGGGGACAGCACCTCCACGCCCAAGAGCAAAGGTCACAGCTCTGGCCACTCTGAAGACAAGCTAGAGCTTTTTGGGTCCGCAGATAAGAGGCTTTCCTCCAGCAGCCATTCTGCCCACTCTGCAATCCCAAGCAGCTGAGGCAGTTAAACAGAAAGGTGTTGTCTGCTGGGAATGGCATTCTGGATGCCAAGGTGGAAAAGGCGGGGTGGGGGGCGACTCTGGGCAGGACGCAGAAACAGCCAAGTCTTGCTGCCACTCAGAAATGACTGTGGCCCAGGGTCCCCCCAGGCGCGGTGCTTGGACAGCGCCGCCTCTTGAACAGAATAATCTGCTCCCTTCAGCCAGCCTTCCTGGTGTTTACACTTCAAGTCTACTTCCCATAGGAAATTTGGGCTGACAGACAGGATGACTGTCTGGAATTTTCAGTCAAGGAGGCTCCTGGCAAAGGAAGGAGGAGAGCGCCTTTGATTGCAGCTGCTGCTGCTGCTTGTTTGGGGCTGAGAACCGGAGTCGGACAAGCGCTTGTTCAGATTAGCAGGGCTCCATCATCTCAGAGTTAGTAGCAGCGACCTGTATTTCTTAAAATGGTCTGCAGAGCCTGCAGCCATTGGGTACGGGACTTTAGAATGCATCCACTCCAAGAAACTGGGGGAGAAGTGAAAAAAGGAGAAAATGGGACTTACACAGAGACCAGAACTGGTGACTGTTGACAATTTTAGAGGTGTCTAATTGCAGGGTAAATTCAGATTTGCTGAACAAAAAACCAATTTTATTTGGTTGAATACAGCTAAAAAAAAAAAAAAAAAACAACACCAAAATACAGAAATCTAGACATTTCCTACCTCAGGAAACTGAGGAGAAATTCAGATTCTGAGAATCAATAAAACAAACCAGTATTTGTGGGGGCTGGAGTGATAGTCCAGCAGGGAGGCCATACGCCTTGCACAAGGCCAGCCCAGGTTCTATCTCCGGCATCCCATATGATCCCCTGAGCAGAGCCAGGTGTAACCCCTGAGCATTGCTGGGTGTGGCCCAAAAAGCAAAAATTAAATAAAAAAAACAAACCCAAACCAGTATCTGAGTTTAAAATCTGCCACAGCTACTTTTAATTGTCTGGCTTTGACTAAGATGCTCTCCTTACCTCAGTTTCCCCACCTATAAAACAACAGTTATGAAAATAGACCTCATTATTTTGAAAATTACGCTAATATTTATAAAAAAATACTTAGACTGGGGTATGGCACTCAACAGCATGATGAAAGTCTTTGTTCAAGGACAACAGAGCATGCTGGAGCAATAGTCCAGCAGGGGAGGACAGACAGGCCTTGCACGCGGCCAACCCAAGTTCGATCCCCACCATCCCAAATGGTCCCCTCAGCACAGCCAGGAGTAATTCCTGAGTGCAGAGCCAGGGAGAACTCCTGAGCATGGTGTGGTGTGACTCAAAAAAACAATAAATAAATACATATTTTTTAAAAAAGAGCCACATTGCATCTTGAGGATCATTGCAATGAACCAGTGGCCCAGTTGGCCAAGACTTACATTGGGATTCCAGATCTCTCCCCAAAAGTAACAATTCAGATAAACTATCTTAAGCCTTTCCTGAAACCTAACTGGAGTACACTGCGATTGTTCAAATACACATTGAGCACAGCTTCTGGTTACTCAGCATTTCTCACCTAACCAACTTCCTACCTTAGGAAATGTGTACAAAGAAACAACAATCACAATCCCATTCCCTCCACCAGGCTGCATTTTCCTCCTGCCCTAGAAGGAGGAAGAAGCCTGCAAAGTTGTGAATCTGGGAAATACGTCTCCTTTACAACCTCTAATAAAAACCAATTCTCCCACACTTGATCAATAGCATAAAGGAGAAACCACAATTTGGAAAGAAAAGAAATATACATAAATAGGGAGGCAACATGGAAAATATAAAACATATATATATATATATAGCCAAAAACTTAAGATCTAAAATGGAACTAGTTTCAGTGTCTGAATTATTAAATAAGTGCATCGTGCAAATTATATCCTGCTTAAGTCACATTGCTTCTCCTCAGAACAGTTTCACGTAGCAACCACAGGGCACCACAGTTATGCAAATAAGATGTCAAACCACCAAGCTGGTTGGTTTTCACTTTAACTTGATTTGGGGGATTTCAAAGCTGAGATGTGGAAGGGCTGAGAATTGTGGGTTGCTTTTAACTTCTGGTTAAGTTTTTTTTTGACTTTCACACATGGTCAAAGTATATATAGGGTGTAGGAACAAAAGACGAATTCAAAGAATCTTGATTCAACCTTTATAGTCCCAGGGAACAAAACAGGCCCATGAAGCCTTTCCTCCAGCACATTCTTCTTCTTCCAGTCAAGGTTGCCCCCACCCTACCCCCTTCTTGTGCTCCTTTGAAGCAGGCTCCCCTCTCATCTCCTCCCCCACACCTGGCTAATGGGATGTTATCACTTCACTCATTTGCCCGCGCTGCTCACGTGATCTGCTCTGCAGGTGCACACCACATTACACGAGCAAGTTCAGACCTTCCTTTCTCCCCTGCAAAGACCAAACTGACCACAGCTAGCTCACTGTCATTTTCCTTTTCTGGTTCTTTGTATTCTGGTCAACCAGACTTTAAGGCTAAAAGTTCTAATACAGGTAGTTTTTTTTTTTCTAGAGCAGTTCCTTCTGGTCCATATGACTCATTAAATTTGACCCTTAAATGGATTTCTACTTGGGTTGAAAAATCAGGTGTAACGGCTCTTTTGCGCTGATCTTTCTTCACAAATGCTTCTCCAGAGTTTATTCTGCATGTGGGGAGAGAAAGAGGGAAACCATGCTAGCAGCATTACCAGTGTTCCTACCCAGTCTGGCAGTCGGGAACTGACAATCCAACTCCCAGGAGGTAGGAGCTATCACATTACCGATGAGAAAACTGACAGGCTCACAGCAGGCGTGTTAGTTAGGATGTTTGTACATAGGGTCAATCTGCTCCCCAGCCCTCATCCTCCACTGCACTGTGCCACCCCTCAGGGCTCATCAGCCCTCTGCTTTTGAGGGCTGGGGATGGAGTCCAGGACCTCATACAAGTCAGGCACAAGCTTTATTGCTGGGTCCGGGGCCCATTCAATCAACTGTATCTTTGTCTTGGCTGTTTCTTTGAATATAAATCTTTTCCATATGCCCCCCCACAGTCCCACCAATCCCTACTCCTCACCAGGCAATTGTAGAAAAGGAGACAAAGAAAAATAAATGAAATGAAAAACATATTACAGTGATATATGTGGAACAGTCTTGGTTGCTTCTTTGAATACCAAGTTCCAACTGTCTGCTGACATGGCCATCTGCCATCCGTTGTTTTCCAGAGGATGGAGGGACAAAACAGTGACAGTGTAGCTCCCCAGTAACCAGCCCGCAGTGTAAAGACAAATGTTCAAGGTCCAATCCTGTTCCACCATGAGCTTGAGGTGTGATTTAGGTCATGTCATTTCATCTGTCTGAGTCTCTGTTCTAAATACGTAAAACAGACCCACCCGACATTATATAAAGTGGTTCTGGGAACTAAAGAAGTAAACACACAATCTCACAGACAGTGCCTGGCACCTAATGAGGACACGATGAGAGTAAGGTTTATCTTTTTCCCTCCTTCCAGGCCAGTATGCCAATAATAAGGCATGACAAAGTCTCCCTGGGAAAAAATTTCTTACAGACTTCCTCTGAATGAAATATTTCAAATAAAGAGTCAGAGAGACAGGACGGTGGGGAAGGCACTTGTCTTGCACATATGTGACCGACCAGGCTCAATCCCTGGCACCCCATATACTCTCCCTGAGTCCTGTCAGAAGTGATGACGGAGTACAGAGCAAGGCAGGAGTAAGACCTCAGCAAGGCAGGTGTGATCCCAAAACAAAAGGTTTGTTTTCAAATAAAGTTGAGTTCATGTCAGTGATGTCAATGGAACGAGGTTAAGTCGCTGAGGAATAGGCTGAGAATATCAGGAAGGGAACAATGAAGGAGGGCGGCTGCCTTGGAGTGACCGTGGGGAGGTCTGGTGTAAGCCGCACGATCTCTGTTTCTTTCACCTTCACCAGCAGCCAAGTTCTCCGAATGCATTTCCCAGCACCAGCTCTTTCACCTCACACAACCTGAAATCAGCCAATTAAGCAGGGAGGCAAGGGAGCCAAGCACCAACTTCCCCTTAACTTAACAATACCCTAGGGACTATCACCATCACCACAAAGGCAACCCAGACGTTGCTCTTCCTCTGAGACACATCTTCATCTCTGCCTCCCTCAGCTTCCACCAGAGCCCCTGGAAGAAGCTAGAGGACTAAGCCTTTCTTTCCTGGGTTTCAGTTCTTTAAAGGAATAGGTTGGCTACTTAACTCCTTAACTCATACAATTCTCCAAGACTCCCTTCAAGTTGCAATATGAAAAACATATTACAAGAATACTTCCTTGGAGATTGGGGTTTAAGAACACATGAAAATAACACAAGATGGGCAACTTAATATTGTAATTTTTGAAATTTTGAAAAAAAATCTGGAAAAAGGATTATTTTGTCTCTGCTTTGAAATTTCTGAAAGGGGAATCTGGTTACCAACTTCTCACCCTGCCCACCCCCTTTTCAGAGTAGCCCAGCACAGTGTACACAGGAAAGGGTTACCTAAGACTGTCTTTCCAGACCAGTCAAAGTACCACCAAGTCATAATTAGACAAACTGAACATTTTAGCTTCTTTTTCTTTTCCTCCCCCCCTCTCTCTTCTTCTTCTTCTTCTTCTTCTTTTTTTTTTTTTTTTTTTTTCTTGTTGGGTCCCACCTGCAATGCTCAGGATTTACATCAGGCTCTATGCTCAGGGATCACACCCACATCCAGGTTGGACAAGGTCAAGGGAAGTGTCTTTCCTGCTGTCTTTCTGCCCCCATTTAGCTTCTCTGTGAAAAATAATTCAACATCTGGACAACTCCTCTCAAGCAGCAGTTTGCACAGCAAAAAGCAGAACAAAGAGGGAAAATTATGTAACGTGTGACAGAGAACACTTCTCTTATCTAATATCACTCATAGCACGTTTCTCCTGAAGAAATTCATGGCAGTTATGGCTGCAGAAACAAACAAACAGAAAAATACCTGTGCATGGAGGATGTGTCGGAAATTTACCACATGTATTTGGGCCGCAGAGAGTAGGTAAGACAGAGAAGGGATCAGTTTGACCGTGATAGTTGGAAATAGCAACGCTAGACTAGAACTGAGTATTGAAAGTAAATAAAGGAATATACTTGATAACACCTCAGTGTCTGTATTGAAAACCACAATATGCAAACGGAGAGGGAGAGAGAGGAAGAGAGAGAGAGAGCCTGCCACAGAGGCATATTGAGGGGGTAGGGGGAGGGGTGGGAGGGAATCTGGGCACATTGGTGTTGGGAAATGTGCACTGGTGGAGGGATGGGTGCTGGAACTGTATGACTGAAACCCAATCATGAACAGCTTTGTAATGGTCTATCACATGGTGATTCAATAAAAAATTAATAAAAGAGGAATAAATGTCATGAGGGACACACACACACACACACACACACACACACACACAAGACCTGTGGCTGAGGTCTAGGTGAAACCAGACATGTACAGTGCTTTCCTGTAAGAAAAAATATTTCTATCACTGCAGCTTTCTACTTTATGAGTGACACTTTCCGACCTAAAGAAAATTTGAAAAAAAATTTGAAGCATAATGTTCCAATAAATTACAAAGATGCATGAATCTGAACAAGCAATTTAAGAAGCCCATTTACCAGGGGCAGTAATGTGTACATTAATGAGTCATGATAACAATATGGGAAGTGAAGAAAAACGCAGTGTAACAAAACCCTAGTTTTATTTTTTTTTAATCGAATGTTTGGAATGTTACTGGTTTACCACTGGTTTGCAATGTATCAAATCTCAGAGAGCAGAGCCTCACTCGTCTTCCTCTGCGGAGAAGCCTCCACGCACCACCATTACTATCAAATGAGCCCCTTACAGTACAGTATCCCCATATTTGTCAGGGTCTAACAGTTATTTCTGGTGTACCTAAACCTGTTTCTGAAGACACTGCCAGCACGTGTGTATCTCGAATGCTAGGTGCTCTTCACAAAAAAGCAGAATGAGTTGCAAGCATCCCAGCAGGCCAGAGAAGAGCTCAACAGCTTTTTCAGAGCAGATAAAACATTTGCTAGCTATGCTTCCTCTGTGACCACGCAAATTAGTTCTTGGAAGTTCTGTTGGTCACCAGGGTTCCCCTGGTCCCCCATAAAGAGACCCAGTTTTCCCTCAGCATAAAAATTCAGAAATGGCTGAGAGCCCAGAAAGGACTTCTCCATCCCATGGTAATTAGGGTGAATCCTGGTAAGGATGGAAAGGCTGTTTTTTTGTTTTTGTTTGGGGGCCACACCCAGCAGTGCTCAGGGCTTACTCCTGGCTCTGCACTTGGGGGAGTAGATGGGATGCTGGGGAACAAACTCAGGCCAGCTCCATCTAAGGAAGCATCCTACCCACTCTACTATTGCTCGGGCCCATGGGATGCAGAAATTGAACGAGTTGGTCCTGTCACAACTGGGAAAGCTTTTAACATGCTAGCAATGTGTCTCGTGTGCTCTGAAAAACCATGCAAAGAAAGTGTTTTCTCTCGGTCCTCCACTGTGTGTTCTGATTGAAGTGGAAATTTCTGCTGCCTGACTCTCTCTTGCAAGCTGTGTTGCTGTGAGCACACAGCCCTTCTCTGGCATCACTATGGCCTCTAATCTCTGATTCATGGCACTGTCCTCCTTCCCACCGTGCACTGCAGGGCCAATCAGAGCAGTGTCTCCTGTGATGGACAGCTGGACGGCAGTATACTGGGTGACAGCCAAATAGCATGAGTCAAAACTGGGGTATACTCTAGTGATGCACTGAAATATCCCAATTTTATAAAAGCAAAAATGGCAACTAAAGGAAAGAAGAGGTTTTGATCCAGGCTTTGAGCACAGCAGTGATGGACTTCAGTGCTCACATCCATAAGTAAGGGCCTCAGTTGGGCTCTCTGGCACGGCAATCCCAGCCCTGAAGAACGAGCCCGCGCCTCCCTAAACTCTCTTATGCTTCTGCTATTCAGATAACCTTTCCCCAAGTAGCACATTCTCCCTCTCCCCTCCCCATTCTCAAGAAGCACTATGTGGGTACCGAGATATTTGATGTGATATCCGAAGAAGATATTAAAAGTGGCTGAATTAATCTTAGGAATTTCTCCAGAAGGAAAGCAGAGTAGAGCTGACATCTAAATTCTGCTTAGTGACTTACTCCATTCAAAGTCTATCAGTTCCTTAAAAATATAAATAAAAAGGGACCCAAGCGATAGACTGGGACCCAAGCCACCTTCTCTCCGCTCATGACTCTGGTCTAATAGACAAGTCAATTGTTGGTATTTCTGGAAGGTGAACCCCTGAGGTCAGACTGAGTTTCTCCAGGAAGGAAGGAAGGAAGGAAGGGCTAGAGCAATAGTACAGTGGGTGGATCATGTACCTTGCACATGGCCAACCCATGGTCAATTCCCAGCACCCTATCTAATCCCCTAAGCACTGCCAGGGGTGATTCCCTGAGTGTAGAACCATGAATAAGCCATGAACACAGATGGATGTGACCCAAAAAATAAGAGATGAAGAAGGTAGGAGAGGAGGAGGAGAGGGGGCAGAGGTGAGAAGATAGGAAGGCAGGAGCAAACTAGCCAACAGAACAAGCTACCTGTTCTGTTAAAACAGGTAAAAAGTTACAAATAAAAAGCTACTGACATCTCGGTGTGACCCAAAAGTGCCCCCTAAAAAAGTTTAGGGATAGAGGTTAAATAAGATAGAGAAGGGACCAGTATGCCAAAAATAGCTGGAAGTGGTAACGTAAGACAGAACTGTTGTATTGAAAGTAGGTAAAAGTATGTACATGATAACCCATCAGTATATGTACTGCAAACCACAATGTACAAAAAGGGAAAAGAAAGAGAGAGGGAGAAACACACACACACACAGAGAGAGAGAGAGAGAGAGAGAGAGAGAGAGAGAGAGAGAGAGAGAGAGAGAGAGAGAGAGACTTCCTGCCATAGAGGCAGTCAGAGGTGGTGGAGGGGGCAGACTGCCAACATAGGTGGTGGAAAATGTGCACTGCTGGAGGGATGGGTACTGGAACCCTGAATGACTGAAACCCAATCATGAACAACTTTGCAATTTTTTATTGTCTATCTCACAGTGACATAATAATTTTTTTTAAAAAAGAAAAGAAAAAGTTACTGGCATCCAATCACGACCCTCATTTACCTGTTGCAAATAAAAAGCTACTGGCACACAATTATGCCCCTCACTACTCTAAAAGCAGAGTTGAGTAACTTCCAAAGTCTAAAACGTGTCCTAGTTTTTATGAGTCACAGAACCAGATCTGGAGAGGACAGTTCACATCCTCGTATAGGGTCTTGTTTGATTCTCTACGACACTTTCTGCCCGTTGGAGAAGGCACTGCCGGTGACAGTAGATTAGGGCAATAAAAGTAATCATGCCTGGAGCTGGGAGATAATCTATCGGTTCGGGTACATGCCCAGTAGCAGCTAGATCTGCTGTCTGATCCCCAGCACCACATGGTGTCCCCGAGCACAGCTGGGCGCACCCTGGAGACTACTGAGCACCACTGGAGGCCCCCAAGAACTGACAATCCCAGGTACCACAGGGCCTGAACAGCACTGCACGCCCAGGCTTTGCACTGCACTGCAGGCCTAGAGAATTTCTTTTTCAATTTGGAAAAAAAAAAACAAACACATCCCTGGTATGGCGAGAAAAAACATTTCTTAAAAAGCTTTTTTTCACTCTTTTTTTTTGTTTGCAGTGTCAAGGAATTAAACCCAGAGACTAGTCCATGTAAAGACCAGTGCTCTATTCACAGCTCCAGCCTCTAAGAAGCTCTTCTGGGTGGCACCTTTGGCAGAGTAAGCACAAAGTACTTATGTATCTTAATTTGAAGACTGTTTCTTGCTTGTGGTGGGGGGAGTGCCACTCATATTACTATGGCCCAGGAGCCAGTCAAAACCAATGAAGATGAGCAGAGAATGTAGACGGTTGTGGAATGCTGATAACTGATGTGACCACACCCACCTTCTCCTCCACCCTGCCAGGAGTGGTGAGCAACGGCCGTGTGCCCAGCAAAGTACTAAACTCCAGGCACATAATCACTTATGCAACCCTCCCAACCATGGACTATCATCATCCCCACTTTACTGTATACCAAAAAGGTGAGGCACAAAGTCATTAAACAAACTGCCCTCAATCACACAGGAAGTGGAATCAGACTCCAGAAGCTCTGCTATTCACTGCCTAGTACTGTAATACCTTATTTTATGGCTTATGAACAGGAGCTTAGGAGAAGAAAAAGGGTCGTTACTAAAATAAATAGACCATGGCAAAGGTAGTATTTTAGAATTCAGACTCCTTAACATAATTTCTACTGCACGATATTGCTTTCCTCTCCTGAATCCTTACCTCCACCCCCTGCCTCACCTCTATTCTGACCTCACCCCGTGATCCCCAAAGCTTCCTACCCATTTCCATTCTGGTTAAACACAAACACCCCAAGTATTTATGAAGGTGTCTTGTCTTTGATTTAGCCCATTTGCCTCCACCTCACCCTGCTCTTCAGCATCCACAGACCCAAAAAGGCTCCAATTTGAAAGAAGCCAATCAGATTGAGAATTGGAATCATCTTTGTAGCTGTTTTTTGCATGTTTTCCAGAACTGCTGTCATGGACACCTCCACTGGCTCTGAAAAATAAAGCTTCATTTTGCTCTCTGTGCCAATTTAGTACTTTAAAAAAACTACTTTAAGCCCTCTGTTTAAATCCCTAACTTTCCAAGGAAAAAATTCAATATTAAGTAGCTTGAAAGCAATCCAACCTTGAAAATGATGAGTAGATTTTGTCCCAGATGCTCTAGAGCAGTGCTGGTCAATAAGACTTTCTATAACCGTAAAGTCCTGTATCTATCCTATTCAAGACGGTAATGACTACTCATGTGTGATTCGTGGAGTTCAGCTACCACTGGTGGAAAGGAGAACCTGTACTTGTTTTTTAGGTTCATTTTCATCTCATTCATTTCCTTTTTGGTCTCCTACACAATCTCCCGTGATATGGGGTCAACAGAGCCACCTTGGTGGTATTCAAATGACCAAGTGGTGCTGGGTTTGGACCTGAACGATGGGCATAATCTCCAGTCCTTTAAGTCCCCCTAGTCTGTAACTTACATTAAGACTCATGTAGCTGAGGGAACCAGAGCGATAGCACAGTGGGTAGGGCATCTGCCTTGCATGCGGCCGACCCAGGTTCAACCCCGGGCATCTCATATGGTTCCCCCAAACACCGCCAAGAGTAATTCCTGAGAAAAGAGCCAGGAGGAACCCCTGAGCGTCAAAGGTGACGCTCAAAAAAGGAAAAAGAAAAAAAAAAAAGACTCATATAGTGGCAACAGAAGCAGCTTATCCCTAAATCTCCCCTCCTGAAGCCTGAGCCATCGTTCAGGCAGAGAGAACACAGAATAAGGCCCAGGGGCTGCTCCCTAAGAACCACTCAGAACCACTGTGGGTAGAGAAACACAGGGAGACACTCTTCAAAATGATATAATGGCGGGGCGGAGCGATAGCCCAGAGGATAGGCGTTTGCCTTGCACGCGGCTGGCCTGTGTCGAGCCCGGGTTCGATCCCTGGCATCCCATATGGTCCCCGAGCACCGCCAGGAGTGATTCCTGAGTGCAGAGCCAGGAGAAACCCCTGACCATCGCCGGGTGTGACCCAAAAAAAAAAAAAAAAGATATAACGGCAAAGGAAATTAAGAAGCAGCAGCAACTTAGAGGACAGAGACCTTTGCACCTCCTGCAGGTTCCCGGTCAGTCTGCTGGGGGACAGGCTGCCTTCACGACCCCTTTGGCAGCTGACATAGAGCAGTATTATTCATTTATATCCTTTACTTTAATAAATTACACCAGAAAAGATGATATCCCTGTCAAATGTTCACTATCTTCCTACTGCACAGGACCAAGAACGCTACTCAGGAACTAAGCACATTTTAAACAAGATAAATTCAGTTCCTTTTTGTCTCCTGCCCTTCCCCCCATTTGCTCTAACAGTCTCAAGTCTGAAAGAGAAAGGAAAGATGACGGAAGAGAAAGCCCACCTATTTTTGCTCCCTTTTTGAGGCTCCGCCACACCTATTTTCAGGGCAGTTTCTACACCTCACCTGCATGTCACCCAGCCCCTAATTCCTAGGAAACTGGGAAAACAATTTCAGGCTTTTTTTGGTAAATCGTTGAGAGAAAGCATAAATGAGAAAGGGAAGAGGAAAAGGGAGGAGGAGAGAGAGAGAGAGAGGTAATGCCCCTTCGTGGGAAGAATAGCCCCTCGCCCCATCTTCAGCCACCTGCACTCTTACAGGTACTGGCACTGGCTGAGACTTTCTTTTGGTGCTCAGGAGGTCACTCCTAGCAGTGTCTGGGGGACCAGATGTGATACTAGGGATCGAACCAGAGTCAAGGCAAGTGCTTTACCCATTGTGCATCCTCCAGCCCCAAATTAATTTTCTTGAGGCTCTTTATG
The DNA here is from genome assembly GCA_021461705.1 of Cryptotis parvus. NCBI lineage: Eukaryota > Metazoa > Chordata > Mammalia > Eulipotyphla > Soricidae > Cryptotis > Cryptotis parvus. The sequence goes on from JAJIBD010026717.1 coordinate 86,163, forward strand.
TTCTTGGAGCAAGCAGGTGCCCTTGGGCTCTACTTGCATGAGACAGGTCATAAGGAGATGTTACTGGTGCCCACGAGCAAATTGATGATTAACGGGAAGAAAGTGATACAGTGATACAGTGATTGTTTTAAGTTATAAAGGAAGTAACTTCGTGGTGATCATATCTGACATTCTCTGTATGAAGGCTAGTTGTGTGCAGACTGTTTTCCTAGCCTCGCTCTTAGCTTTTCCTGACAAACCAGTTTAAGCAATAACAGTGTTTTTGATATAAGCTCCTAATGAAGGTGACCTTGCATTAATCTTCGTTGTAAACAAACAACATTGTGAACTTGCACTGAACACCATAATGCTGTAACACAAAGAAAGCTTTGAGGATCAGAGTGATAATATGGATAGGGTATTTGCCATGCACAAGGCCAATTCAGATTCAATCTCTGGCACCCACACGGTCCCTGGAGCCTGCCAAGAGTGATCCCTGAATGCAGAACCAGGGGAAAGCCTGAGTACTACCAGCTGTGGCCCAAAAACAAAACCCAGAAAAGCAAGTATTTAATAAGCTAACAAACTGAGCATGAACAACAGACATATCTGGATGACACTCAGACCCAAACACTCTCCACTTCTAACGCACAAAAGCGTTGCAAAGACTTTTCATTTCTATCGACAAAACAGATGTACTGCAAGAAACCACAACAGTCCCAATGTACCCAACAGAAAACTGTTCTGTCTTCAAAAAGGAAGTACACAAAGACCACAGCACTCCAGTCTTCCAGCTTCCTACCATAGTGTCATTTACGTTCCCTCAACACTAGGGTTCCGTGGGAAAAAAGAATGCAGTTTCTGTAAAGTTCAATTCTGAAAAACCTCCAATCCTATGCAGGCAGAGAGGGATTAATGGATGCAAAGAAGTCGCTCTTGTTGAAGAGGAAGATGAGAACCTATGGCCAAGCTTCAGGGTGCTGAGGGCTAGAAGGACATTCAAAGTAGAACATGGTCTATTCAAGATGGGCTGAATTCAGTGAGGGGATTATAAAACCTCCTCTAGAGAAAATCTAAATTTTGGTATTCTATTCCCACCTTCTTCCCGAACAACAATTCACTGTGAATTAGACCAGGACCAGAAAGAGAAAGATCTTATTAGACATGATTATCTGCTCCCGGGAGTGACTGGGCATTTCCATTCAGATCAATGAGGTATTGTTTTTAGACACCTCTCTGTGTACCTGAAATGACTCTTATTAAACAGACCCTTCCTTTGTACTGGGATCTTACCTGTTTGTTCCTCTGAGACAAGCATTTTGAAAGAAGAGGCCTTTCCCAGAAAAAACACCTTAAATATAAATATCCTGATGTAAAAACCTAAGAGGAAAGGTTGAACTGTTGGAAGAGATAGCCACACCTGAATGAGACCATTGTGACTGAACCGGAAAAGCATATTGCTGAAGTATTGCTTTCACAGAAGGTATGGCCAGACATCGTTTGATTTGGCACTTCTATTCTTTTCATGAACTAGGACATTGTTTGAAGGACACAAGCGCAGTAGTTTACAAGGTTATTGAGGCTGTAAGAATATCTATGGTCATTGTATTGTGTTTTTTGCTGCTGGACCAGTTTTACTTCTGCGATTTTACTCTCAAAATTTTGAAAATTTCATTGCTAAAGAGTTTGGAAATATACCTGACCACGATCTAATCCATAAACGCAACAGCTAAAGGTACAGAGGATTCTATAACAAGACAAATAATGAGAGCACGGCTCCAAATATTTACATGATCTAACAGAATGTTCACTCATTTTCTAACTAATTAGATATATCAGAACAATATTCTGACTGGTTCTTAGAGGAAATTTAATGGAAAAAAAAAAAGAGCTGATCCTATACCAGGATGTGGTCAGCCAGGGGGGGGTGGGGGGAAAAAAAGCAATTAAGGTCCTTGCTAGGTCAACTGCTATTAGAATATGAATGTTAAATTAAAATGCTGTAGCCATATTAAATTCACTAAGGTTGTAACTGTTCTTCAGCTAAGAGAATACCATTGTTTTAAGAAGTATACACTGAAGCATTTAGAAGGGAAGAATCATGAAATAATTTTGAAAAAAAGTTTTATGCCCGTACATGTTACACTATATAAACACAGTATATAGCATTATAATATGCCCTGTACACAATAGAATTTTATAGTATAGTCTTTACATATAATTTACATTATATACATACATACATGTATATATACATTTATGTACATGTATATATACATATATATACACACATATATACATGTATACATATATATGCATGTGTGTATGTTTATATACATATACATACATATACATACATAATACATGTGCATATGCATAAACATACACATATACACATATACATATAGTTGTGTGGGTGCTCAGGGTCCACCAGGGCCACAGTAGGTGGTACTGGAGCAGAGGGCAGAGAGTACCTGCTGTGCTGGGGATCAAATCTAACACTTCACCATGAGAAGTTAGTTTACACCTTTAAGAGAAAAAAGAAAGGGCACGGAGTAGGATAACCAAAACTTCAGGCTGAAATTTTGTTTAGGAGTTAGAGAAATGAATGTTCCTGTCACAGTCTGAAAAATGATCAATCTTGGCTGCTAAGAAATGTTCTATCAACTAGTTTTTAAAGAAAAAAAAAAACAATATACCAACACACAATGACAGTGACCACTGGATAAAAAATGTTAGGCCCCAGCCTTAGAGGATCACCAACATATTAAATTCGAGTGTCAATCATCCATAGAACTTTCTTTTCCTGATAGAACTAGAACTCCCAAAATATAAAACAGGAATAACATAAGTGAGGAAAGAGATGGGAATTTGGAAACAAGGCTCAGTTTCAAAATGCAAACTTAAAACAAGTTGTTTTTCTCCCCTCTATTTTTTCAGCAGCTTAGCAGAGGCAAATAAGGCAGGGGGCCCAGTGGTCAGGAGACAGGGAGTCTACTCCCACCCTTCCAGAACAAAACAACCAGTCTGGGTCAGCGCCCGACAAACCTCTCTGTACTCAATTTACTCATTTGTTCAAAGACAAGGTTGAACAAAGTTCCTAAATAGTCACACTCTGGGTCTCTGATTCTACAGCATTCCCTTTGGAAGGAGCCAGGGGTAGGCGGCGGAGAGGCAAGCCTCCCTTAACGGAGCCCATTGCACACAGACCACCTCATGCTTCACGGCACCACCAGATCAAATAGTGCTGAATACACCAAAACTTTTGGAAAATTTAGCTTTTCCCATCCCTTCTGACAACAGAAATGGGGACGAGGGTAGTGGAGAGAGAAAACAGGAGAGATATACGAGGAGAAAAATGATGCCTACCATGGCCGTTACAGTAGTACACCCACTTCTCTCGGTTCTGGCTTTGGGCCACAGATTTCTTCAGGCCTGCCTTTTCCACAATGGCACTGGGATCCTGCCGGGGCCCCTTTTTCAGAGTCCTGGAACTTTTCCGGATACTACACACCACTATCACCACCAGCACCAGCAGCAGGAAAAGCACAATCATCCAGGGCAAATGTTCATTGATGTCAAAATGCTTGTGGACGTTCTGTCGGGGAGGGCCCTCTTGAGGCCTTTGATGGGCGTACTGGACTTCTCCCCCGCTGTGGCCTCCATGGACGGCAGCAGCTTCAAGATGTGTCTGTGGTGCGGCCCTTGCTGGTGGTTGACTATCGGGAGCTTTGGGAAGGTCTTGTTCGCATTTCCTCCCCCGTCGCTGAGCTTGCATTGTCAGCGACCGTCCCTTCCTGGATGTCACTGGGTACCTTTGGTCTAACAGAGGCAGAAGAGTTGGATTCTGTTGAGTTCATGCCTAGGAAAAAAGAAAAAGCAAGGAGCAGGGAAGAGCATTTCTATATTTGGGGACCCATATACTGCCTCTTCTTTTTGGCCATCTCTAGTATATGTGCCGAAGCGAGCACTTTTTGGCCATCTCTAAACCCAGCCAAATAATCAGCAGATAACTTATGAAGCTGAAAAATATTACAGTGCACATTTGCGGACAGACTCTAACTTTTATCCAGAAGATAAAAACTAAAGTAAAAAAGTAAATTTCCTTCCTTGTTCTATAACTAAGGGCATCTTCAGTGATGTGAGCTTCAGAACACCTTATTCTATGCTCCATATGTTCTGGGCTCAAGCTAACTCTTAATTGTTTTGACTATTCAAAGAACCAGCTCCTGTGTAATTCCTTTATTTTATTTCCTCCCACTTTTTGACTATTTGATGCAGTGAGTGAAATTAAGTATATGATTAAGTACAGCAGAGTTCAAATTCAAACCCAAGTTGGGTCAGTGAAAAATCTTGAGAGAGAAGTATATAACATAAGGTCAGGTTTTCTTAGCAGCTATTTATAAATAAATAAGATTTGGGCTGGGGCTGAAGTGATAGTACAGCAGGTAGGGTGTTTGACTTGCACACGGCCCAACCAGGTTCAATCTTAGCATCCCAAATGGATCCGTGAGCTTGCCAGATTAATATCTGAGCACAGAGACTAGAATAAGCCCTGAGAACTGCAATAAACAAATAAATAAGTCAAATCTTATGGGACCAGAGTGATAAGCACAGCTGTTAGGGAATTTGCCTTGCATGTGGTCAACCTTAGTTCAATCCCCAGTATCCTCTATGGTATCACTCACTCACTCTCTTCCCATTCATCATCGATTGGCTCGAGCGGGCACCAGTAACATCTCCATATGTCCTGTCTCATGCAAGTAGAGCCCAAGGGCACCTGCTTGCTCCAGGAACATAAGGAGCCTCAAACCATTCCATCAGGTCATGGGAATGAAGTCTATAATTGTTACTGGTATTTGGCATATCAAATACGACACGGGTAGCTTGCCAGGCTCTGCCGATCCTCCATGGTCCCTTGAGTAATTCCAGAAGTAACCCTGAGCAGTGCTGAGTGTGCTCTCCCCACAAAAAAGGATTTGGGGTGACAGCTTAGCAACCTCTTTTTAGACAACACTGATAAAACTCACAAGTTGTCCTTGTTAAGGTGTATGAAAGCCAGGATTTTAAATCCCAAGATATAAGACCTGACCTGTATCAGCCATCTAAGAAACCTGGGTGGGTCAGTGGAGGTCTCTCAGCCTACTGCATAATTTCAAAATGAAGACAGTAAAAAAGACTCTCCCTGGTGGGGCTATTATGGAGGTGGAATTGCAATCACACATAGAAGTAGGCTAGTGAACACAGCTCAAGTTGGCTATTACCTCAAAACTTAAGTTTGTTTAAAAAAAAAATCAGGGCTGGAACGGTAGCACAGCAGGTAGGGTGTTTGCCTTGCACGCGGCTGACCCAGGTTAGATCCCGGGCATCCCATATGGTCCCCCCGAGCACCGCCAGGAGTAATTCCTGAGCAAAGAGCCAGTAACCCCTGAGCATCGTCAGGTGTGACCCAGAAAGTAGATAGATAGATAGATAGATAGATAGATAGATAGATAGATAGATAGATAGAGAGAGAGAGATAGAGAGATAGAGAGATAGAGAGATAGAGAGATAGAGAGATAGATAGATAGATAGATAGATAGATAGATAGATAGATAGATAGATAGATAGATAGATAGATAGATAGATAGATAGATAGATAGATAGATAGATAGATAGATAGATAGATAGATAAGAATCAAAATTTAAACAAGCTTTATATTTCGTTCACAGTACAAAAATAAATTCTGGAAAAAAAGGAAACATTTGATGCAAGGCATAAATTAAAATCACTTAAAATGTTTTGTATTTCCGTTGTGAATGCTAATTTACTCCAAATTTGCTATAAATTTGTGTGTTCTCTGAAGCTTCTTTCCCATCCTTTTGCCCCATTTTGGATTCACTATTCTTTGCCTCCCCTTCTAGATGCCATGGTATTTTCTCCCCAAAATCCCTCCTTTTCTTCAGGTTATAAAACCAGGATGGGGGCGGAGCGATAGCCCAGCGGGTAGGGCGTTTGCCTTGATGTGGCTGGCCTGTGCCAGCCTGGGTTCGTCCCGGCATCCCATATGGTCCCCCAGCCAGGAGTAACCCCTGAGCATCGCTGGGTGTGACCCACAAAAAGGAAAAAAAAAAAAGAAATAAAACCATTTGAAATAAAGAATTATATTTAAAAAAAAATAAAAAAATAAAACCAGGATGGGTGCCTTGTTGGAAAACTTGAATCTGGAAACTTAAACACCTAAATCTATTATGTAACTGTTAAAATTCAAACAAAAGCCTAAAGGTATTCTTATTTCATTGTTTTCCTTCCTTCCTTCCCTCCTTCCTTCCTTCCCTCCTTCCTTCCTATTTTCTAAGTGAAACAAATAGTTTTATTGCTTCTCTAAGAAAGAAATTTACTTAGAAAAGCGTGAGAAAAGATGTTCAATAGAGAATGTGGGCTGCTCCAGAATGGAAAAGCCTCTTGATTCTTATTTTGTATTGTGGTGTGAATTTCTATCATAACTTTCCATCCTCAGTATCTGACAAATCCCCACCAATAGAAAACTTCTGGGACAGAGCAATAGCACAGCGGGTAAGACGTTTTCCTTGCACGCAGTCGACCTGGGTTCGATCCCCACCATTCCATATGGTCCCCGAGGACCCGCAGGGAGTAATTCTTGAGCAAAGAGCCAGGAGTAACACCTGAGCATTGCTGGATGTGACCAAATAAGGCAAAAGGAAAAAAAAAAAACTTCCCTGAGATTAAGTGTTCCTAACAGGTTCAAAGAAGCCAGATTTAATTAGTCATAGAATGGAGGGTCCTTTGTCAAGGGCTGACTGTGGAATATACAAATACAGCAAACATCCTTGCACAAGCCCGTTCTCGATCCCTCCACTAGGCACAAAGCCTACTTCAAAGAAATAACAGGTGAGGTTTAGTTACCTTTGGGAACATAAGTAGAGGAAGGGACTTCATGGGATTCCATGTGCTCAGGGCGTGAAAAGATGGTTGTGCCAGGGAAGGTGAGGCGGTACTGGATAAAGACGGGAGGGTGCCACAGACGTTGTCTGTCTCCTTGGTCCCCGGTTTGATCACCACCAGGTTCTGACTCACACAGTCTGTGTATGCTTTGCATTTCATCGTACTAGAAGGCACATCAGAGAAGGTACCCCGAGCACACTGCTTACACCGCACGCCTTCAAACTCTGTTCCTTTCTTCCGCACACCCCATCCTACGGGACACACTGTGTGGGGGCACAAGTACCATTAGACTGGTACGTGCCAGGTGGGCAAGTGCATTCTCGGTCCGTCAAGGCAGCGCAAAGGTAATTTTTCAACCATTGGCCATGGGCATGGCTGACTACAGTCATGGCATTTCTCGATGCCATTCTCATGCCTGGTAAAGGTCCCCGGGGGCACCTACTGCAGACACGCAGGCTTGTGTTGGTACAGTGCTCAGATACATAAGTTCCTGCCGGACACTTGTCACAGGTCAGCACCTGACCAGTGGCTCGGTCGACGTGGTGGTATTTGCCAGTGAGTGTTGAGAACTTCTGCTCTGGCTGAGCCATGGTGGTGCTAAGGAATCCAAGCTGAAAGAAATGAGGGGGGGAGGAGGAACAAAAATCAAGAAGGTGTTATAAACAAACAGGAGGGAGAAGGGAAAAAATCCCAACACCACCATCATTATTCCTATTAAGATATCTTACCTGTACCAACTGTGTTGTCTTTATACTACTGCCATAATATCACAGAGAGAGGGCCAAAGATACAATTCTATCCTGTTCTACCATGAAACTTTAATTGTGTTCCCTCATCTTGGTCTCAAGCTTATTTTTTCCATCTGTAAGATGAAGCTGACAATAACTCTCAAATTGATTGTGAAAACCAACTGAGGATATGAATGTGAGAACATTTTGTAGCCTGCACTTAAAATGCAATATGGGAGTCAAAATCCTCATGCAAGTAATAAATTAGACCTCTCTTTTCTTTCTACCACCCAACTGTTAGATACCACAACAAAGCAAGAGAAAAGCAGAACGGTATATATTTCAAGCTGCTACTTCAGAGCACCCAATTAGTCAGGTAGAGCTAACCAATAGACATGGCAATTGTTTGTTGTTGTTTTTTAAGTTTTAGTCTATGTATAGCTAACTCTTTTTGGTTTTGTTTCCAAGAGAGTCAGGCCTTTGACAATCCAAGTGAGCTATGAATCAACTGAGTTGATGCTTATTAGCACATCCTGTTTTATTCATCCTTTGAAGGTGCTGGTCACTGGAGCATGGATGGACTATGGAATAATCATGATGGTACCCAGGCACAAGGCTGAGCTCCAGAAGAATTCATTTTAATTTAATTTAATTAATAACTAATAAAATTAATACATTTTATTTAATTCACAAAACCAAACCTTCACCCAACTAGACAGGATTTCACAATAGCTTGATGAAAGGAAACTATATGTGGCATAAAATTCAGACATCCTACTGGGAGAGGGCCACACCTAGTTGTGTAAGGGCTTATTTATGGCTCTATGCACAGGGATGATTTCTGGAGGGTCTTGGGGAACTATGTGCTATGCCTGGCCTTGAAAGCAGGGTTGGCTGCATGCAAAGCAAGAGCCTAATCTGATGCACTATCTCCATTCCCCCAGGAGTTTAAGTCAGTTGAGTTCTTAGCACCTTGAAACAACCCAATATTCAATTCTTATGTAACCTCAAAACTGAACTATTTAAACCAAAAATATCTCTCATAAAATCCCTTTTCTTAGGGGCTGGAGCAATGGTACAATGGACAGGGCACTTGTATCTGGCTGACCTGGGTTCCATCCCTGGCCTCCCATATAGTCCCGAGCAGGAATGAATCCCTGAGTGCAGAGCCAGGAGTAACCCCAGAGCATTAACAGGTGTGGTTGAAAACAAACAAGCAAACAAAAATCCCTCTGCTTAACTCAGAATTGCTTCCAGTTAAATAAAGATATCAAAAACAAATTTCCAACCTATAAAAAAAAATATATATATATTTGTGTGTCTATATAACATATATTTCATAAGTTAAAAATTTGTTTTTCAACTATAATATATATATATGAATATACATATATATTCATCTTTAATTTGAGACAGAAAAAGACTCATGGTTGATTTATGAACTCATCTTCTTATACTTCAGGGGAAACCCCTGTTCAGTAAGTTCACTAGACTCTTCCATCTTACACTGTGGCCTTTTCTCCATTTCCAGGTCCTTCTGCTTACAAAATCAATCCCAACACTCAGTCCTGAGCAGATGCATTAGATCAGAGATCAAAGGCCATCACCATTTTGTGTATTCCAAGTTCCACTTGGCAAATTCATGGCAACAAATCTTGTTCCAATCTCCCCAACACTCAGGACCTGACCCCAAGAGGATGCAAGATGGTTCTGCCCAGGACTTCTCCAAGTTCTGATCAATCTAAATTCTAAATGCAAAGCTTTAGCTAGCCACAGTGTTCTGGAAGGGTAACAGGTGCAAAAATGGCCTAAATGCTAAGTTACTATACGTATGCATATGAACTGAGGGAAGATGGGTCACCTGAGCAGTGCATCAGTCTGGGGTATCAACAGCACTGTGTGCCCAGGTGTGGGGTTAAGGCTTGACAACCTATAGCTTCGTGAATTTACCCGAGGTGTGCACTACCTCCCAGAAAAGATAGGCTACTAGAATCTGTATCAATTCCAGAGATACCCCTAGTAGAATGCAAAAGGTCACCTCGAAAGTTCATGCATACATATAGTCTTTCCCCCTTGCTCTATAGATTTATCGGTTCTTTGTCCATTTAGCATAACTTATATTTAAGTTTCTACTTAAAGCAAAGTTCAGGCACATTCCCCATTCATGGGGTCAGGTGCATCTCAAGCTCAGGGGTGCAACTCCTTCCTTTTATTTTTTAAATATTTTATTACAGCATCGTGAGATAGACAATTACAAAGATGTTCATGTTTGGGTTTCTGTCATACAATGTTCCAGCACCCATCCCTCCACCGGTGCCCATTTCCCACCTCCAATGTCCCCAATTCCCCTCCCCCTCCCCCAGCCTGCCTCTATGGCAGGTTCTTTCTTTTTTCTTTCTCTCATCCTGTCTGTCTGTCTCTGTCTGTCTGTCTGTCTCTCTCCCTTACACATCAGTGGATTTCTACATTATGAGGACACTTGGCTCTCTCCCTCTGGAGACACTCACCTTTTGTTCCCCCTTAAACTTGATGCAGTTTTTTTTTTAATAGCACCATGAGATAGACATTTACAAATCTGTTCATGATTGGGTCTCAGTCATACAATATTGCAGCACCCATCCCTCCACCAGTACATATTTCCCACTACCAATATCCCCCAGATTCCCTCCCCACCCCCAGCCTGCCTCTATTGCAGGCACTTTTCTTCTCTCCTCTCTTCTCTCTTCTTTCTCTTCTACCTCTCCCTGTCTCTGTCTCTGTCTCTCTGTCTCTCTGTGGCTCTCTCTCTCTCTCTCTCTCTCTCTCTCTCTCTCTCTCTCTCTCTCTCTCTCTCTCTCCCCCTTTTTTCCCTCCCCTCTTTCTCTCCCTCCCCTTCTCTTAAACATTATGGCTTGCCATAAATACATTTAGGGTTTATCATGTATATCTCTCTGCATACAGTCAATGCTCAGTTCTAGTCTGGCGTTACCATTCCCAACAATTAGTAGAACACTACCTTCTCTCTTAAGCATGTAACCCAAACTCCCTTTTTATAGTCCATAAATTAAACTCCACTTTAGAAAAGAAAGACTCAAAAATAAGACTTTAAGTGACCTCATGCTATAGGAAGTTAATCTAGCTCCTAGGAAACAGCTAACAAACATGTATAAGCAATCTTGCTAGGCTGAGCACTAGAAAAGCAGAAAACTAGACTTTGTGATTTCAATAGACAAGTATTTATGAAAGACCCAATCTCCGTGCAAGTCATTGTACGAGTGGCTGGCACTGGGACCTTGAAAGAGGTATTCTCACCCTTATGAAGTTCATCTTTTCTATTAGAAGGGGCAAAAACAACTCACTGCATCAGTAATTACCTAATTGGAGTTGAGATTACTGCTGAGAAGGGGATATAGAGTCCTCTGAGAGGGGACTTAACAGGTACTTGCTAATGCAGAGAAGTAAGAGAAATGCTGTGTGGGAGCATATTCTGAAGGAGAAGCAGAACTGATCTCCAGGCAAGGGAAATGGAGCAACCTTAGGCCAGGGAGCTCAGAGCAAAGGTCAGAAGCAGAAGGAAGCTCAGCTTAGAGACTAGAAAGCTATATAGGGATCGAGGATATGGCTCAGCCATGGAGCACATACCATGCATGTGCAAGGCCCTGTGTTTGCTTCCCCACAGTGCATGGCCACCTCCCACTTCCAGATGTTGCCCATACAACAGCAATAATTAAAAAAAAAACAAACAAGGCAATGGCTATAGTTAAGACTCGGAAAGGCTGAACATTATTAATAAAAACAGCAATAAGAAGTCATGAGTTCATATCAACAGGTAGATAAACTCTCTCCTGCCCCCACTCCATTTGAAGGGGAACATAAAGGTGGTGGAAGTGAAGGTGACCTGGGAAAGAACGGGTACTGCATCAGCTGGGTCTGGAGTATGCCTGTCTATGCAGGAGAAAGACTAAATCAATGGTTTTTAAATTAGACTTCCAAGAGTGCAGGGCAGAGCACAGTTCTGGGAACTGCTGCTGAGAACAGGAGGGTGACCCTGAGGGAAGGAGTCTCCAAGCTCCCCATCTGTCCAAACACAACAGGCTCAAATATCCTTTTGCTGAAGGGTCTTCCAAGTAAAAATTCAGTTGAAGGAAGGTTTACTCTCTAAACCAATTTGAAAATCACTGCACTTAAAGGACCTCTAAGATGGGGTCGGAGCGATAGCCCAGCGGGTAGGGCGTTTGCCTTGCACGCAGCCGGCCCATGCCGACCCGGGTTCGATTCCCGGCATCCCATATGGTCTCCCGAGCACCGCCAGGAGTAGTTCCTGAGTGCAGAGCCAGGAGAAACCCCTGAGCATTGCCAGGTGTGGCCCAAAAAGCAAAAAACAAAATAAACAAAAAAGGACTTCTAAGAAAGCTTTCAGTTTCAAAGTTAAAGCCATCTGGGCTACCAGACTGGTGGAGGTGGTGATGGAGAGACAGGCCTTTACCCTCCCTAAAAGCATGCTGGGAGGTAGTCTTGGCAACAGACACACAGTCAGCAACGTTATTCTCCTAAGGTCTTTGCATGAACTGAAGACACCCGATCTCCACCAAGGGCTTTTCCCCACTAACCTAGTGGCTTCCCTCTGGTTTCTAAGAAAATTGAAACGATATCAAAATCATCCCCATAGAAGATTCTAGGTGTGAAGCCATGGACAGGCGGAACTTGTTTAAAACCAGTCATTAAGAATATGCTATGTTTACAATAGTTAACATTTTTTTTTCTACAGTTCCTCACCAAAACCCTCCATCAATGCCTTTTCATTCTACTTCTTCCTTTCCCATCTCAGTGACAGAAAATGCAAGGTCTGCCTTAAGATCAATTGGACCTTATTTTACTCGCCTAGGACATCAGCAGGTTGGATTAAGATGCATTCAATTCTGACCTTCAAGGTGTCTGTGATGATCAAGTTCTACCTTCTCCACAAAAACCTTTTACGCAATTCCTAGACACCCAGATTCCAAGCAGATGAATTAACTTCCATCAGATTTCCTGTTTCTGTTCATCATTTGATGCCTAATTACATATTATCTTGTAATGTGCGTTGATGGCCTCCTAAGTGCATATATTTATCTCCCCATAATGATTATAAGCAGCTCAAGGCCAAGGACAACCATGTAGATTACATCTCCTCCCTTGCTCAGTCACCTCAATCATGAAGAGCAGGAAAATATAAACAAAGCATCCTGCAGGCCAGGGTCGGCAAGCAAAATTCCCATGAGCACTTATTCTTGTGAACTGATGCCACGGCCTGGATATTGCCTATGGTTGTGCCCATGTTGTGACTAGGGAGCTGGATGGTTGCAGAAGGAACCATAGGGCCTAAAAGATTTGCATATTGACTATCTGGCCCTTTCAGAGCAAAATGTCAGCCAATAACCTGTGCTGAGCATGCCAAAGACAGTCAAAAGATACAGGAACTGGGAGATCATGCACAGAAACCCTCAGATCTCAGAGAGACAGCATGGTGAATAGAGACCTTGGATTCCTTTCTTGACACCCACCCAATTGAACACAGAAATGATCCTTTTGGTCCCTACTTCCATACTTTCAGTGACTGCCCACAGACCAGATAAAATGAAAACATTTTTCACGGAGACAGCACTTCCTCTGATATGCCATACCTCTAACTGAAAACAGGTTTCACGAGCCGACCTTCGTTCCTTTTTTCCTCTAGGACTACATAATTTTGTACTTACATTTTTATCTATTCAGTGTACTTACACTTTTATCTATTCAGTGTCTCTCCCTCTGTACTACACTCTCAACATGGGGGTAGAGACTATTTTACATATGATGGCATCAAAGCCCTCAAAGACAGTCTTCATTCCATGGTATACCTGATCAACAAACGCTGATCAAGTATATATATCACAGAGGGATTTGCAGACTATAAACAATTACAACTAAAAATTAAAGTGCAGGGCCAGTGGGTAAAGTCTTTGCCTTGCATGCAGCTCACCTGTGTTCAATCTCCAACATTCCAAATGGTCTACTGAGCACCACCAGGAGTGATCCTTGAGTGAGAGCCAAGAGTAAGCCCTGAATATTACCAGGTATAGACCCAAAACAAAAACGAACAAACAAAAAAAAATCTTAAAATGCAGTAGTGAAGGTTACTGGAGAGAAAACATGGGCACAAAAGCAAACATAAGAAAACCAAAAGGCCTCACTTTAGTCACAAAAATCAGATAGAGTCATCAGGTATCTTTCAGTAAATTTTAAGGAAATGTCTTCACATTTGAAGAATCAAAAAAGTTGTTTCTCTTCCAGAGCGCTTTGGAGCACATCATCTGTTTCAGCAGAACCATGACTGGCATACAAGAATTATGCTCAGCATGAAGTTAAAATGACAAGCAAATGCATTGAAATAAAAGCTTAATGGGGACAGAGCGATAGCCCAGCAGGTACGGCGTTTGCTTTAGACGGTGGCCGCCCGTGCCGCCCAGGTTCGATCCCCTGGTATCCCATATGGTGCCCCGAGCACCACCAGGAGTAGTTCCTGAGTGCAGAGCCAGGAGTAACGCCTGAGCGTCGCCGGTGTGACCCAAAAAAGCAAATAAATAAATAAATAAATAAATAAATAAAGAAAGAAAGAAAGAAAGAAAGAAAGAAAGAAAGAAATAAAGAAAGAAAGAAAGAAAGAAATAAGAATAAAAGCTTAATCTCATTAAAAAAAAACATTTGTTACGAAAATCAGATGGGCTGGACATGTAATGCGATTTGGAGATGACCGCTGGACTAGAGCCGTTACCGACTGGATCCCACGGGATGTCAAAAGATCACGTGGCCGCCCACCTACAAGATGGTCAGACTTCCTTGTCAAGACCCTGAAGGAACAGTTTGAGGCTCTTCATATTCCTGAATCAACCAGATGCCATTGGGCTACATTGGCACGTGATAGGGTCCAATGGAAATGTTACTGGCGCCCGCCGAGCAAATCGATGAATAACGGGATTCAAGCGATCAAGTGATTAAAAAAAAAAGAAAAACAATTAACTTGCTTAGAATTATGAGCAGTATAGTTCACCAGAATTACAAGTTCCATCCTTGTCTAAACTTCAGTTAATGGTAAATATACCCAGGGAATTTATTTCACAAACTGTAATGGATAAATAAGAGACTATGCATGCGCCATCCTACCTTGTACAAGACTTGATGCACTATAAATACTTATGGAGTGATTAAAAGATATAACCTGAACACAAAGTAAATTTCAAAGCAGGGAGGAAAGAGCTCTAATATTACTGTCTAGGATGCAGCTCAACAGAAGAGCAGTTGCCTTGCCCTGGGTTCCCAGCACAACGAAAGGAAAACCAACCAGCTATAAGGGCTTCCAAGATCTTCGCCCTCACCTTGCTGATTCACCTCTCTGTTGTCCTGTCTCACCTCTACTCGGGCACACAAATGGACCTGCCTAAGGAAAAGCAGCATCCGGATGTGCTCTACATGGTAGAAGGTTAATGCCTATTTATCTTTCAATAATCCTTTTCCCGTGACCTCATCCTTCAAATGTGAAGACATTTCCTTACAAATTTATAGCATATTTATGTCATTCTTGTTTCCTATCAAATTCCAACAGCTTTTGTTTTACTTTATTCAGAGGAGGGGGCATACTTCGTGGTGGCCAAGGACTACTGACTCTCTCTGCTAAGGAGTGACCCCTGGCAATGTTCAGAAGAGTCTATATTCAGCGCCAAGGATCAAACTAGAGTTAGCCAAGTACTAGGCAAGTATTTTATCTCCTGTACTATTCTTTCAGACCATAAAATTCCAATAATTTTTAAAAAGAAAATGAACCAACTTAAGGCAGTGATAACCTCCATCTACTCCTAATGGATAAACAAGAAGACTGCTTTGTGAGATTGCTCTAGGCAATTTTCAATGCTGCATAAAACTAATACGTTAAGAGGAATCCCAGTTACTGAGGATAGCATAACAAAGAAAAAGCAAGCAAGTTCAGTCCTGAAATGACTATAAAATCGTTAATCATAATGATTAAAAGACAAAAGCCAGGCAGAATTAGACACTCCCGAAATTCTAGCCATTTTATTTTGAACATCACATTACATTCATAAGCACCAAGACACTGACCACTGGGAATCCTCAAGATTGAAAGAGAGAAAAAGAATGTATGAAAAGGAAAGCTCCAAGGAAAAAGCTTCCATAAATCACAGACCAATGTGTTCCCAGTAACATTATATAAATCCGTTGGCTCTCGCGTTTCCTACTATCCTCTCTGATTAAAAAAAGTCTTCTGTTGCCAGGGCAAATGCAGGCACTGTTGTAAAAGCTGGCAAATACAGAGACTGCCAGGACTGGATTGTGCTGACTATAGGACTAGAAGGAGGCAAGCTCAAGGGACACAGGAAAAGGAAAAACACAGGCAAGGGAACGCAGAGGCTGTCCTTCCTGCACCTGCAATGCGGAGGAGCATGCACTTAGCATTCAGACCCTGAGTCACAAACTCCATCACCTTCGAACCATCACTGCCGTTGCTCCTTCTGTAGGCGAGGACACCCAACACACACAGACAGGCACAGACACACACACGCACACACACAACAACAACAACACTGACATAGGAAAGTCATGGAATAAACAAGACAGTGGTATGTAAGGGGGCATTACTCATAGTGCCCACTACGAGCGGACAGAATCCTTATATAAACAAAGGCAAAATGACACCAGACAGGGCAGCCAGTCTAGCACAGTATAGAATCTATGGCCAACAGACTGAGTGGACCCACTTATATCAGGCCCAGGATGCAGCTGAGGGAGCTTGGCCGATGGTTCAAGCCAGGTGCATATCCTTATATGAACAGTGATGCAATACCAATTCTTAATCCCCTGAGATTGTTTTCCCAATCAAAGTTCATTCAGATAAAATAGTTGTATGACACTTGGTAAAGGCTTCATGATCAACCCTTAACTTGAATGATCAACCCTTCACTTAGTATTTTACTGTATTTTCATTTTATTTCTCTAGAACTGAAAGATCTTCTGAAAGATCTCAATGAAAAGGCAAATATCCAACTCACAAGAGTCCATCAGAGACTCCAGATTTTAAGAAGCTGTCATCTCAAAACATGCCTATTAGGGTGGAGTGATAGTCCAGCGGGTAGGGCGTTTGCCTTGCACGCGGCCGACCCAGGTTCGATCCCCAGCATCCCATAGGTCCCCAAGCACCTCCAAGAGTAATTCCTGAATGCAGAGCCAGAAGTAACCCCTGAGCATTGCCGGGTGTGACCCAAAAAAGAAAACAAAAACAAAAAATGCCTATTAGCCTTCAAACCTCTACAATATAGAGAACTAAAAACAGCAAGGCACTTGAGTTAAAAGACAGACAGGGGGGCCGGAGAGATAGCCCAGCAGGTAGGGCGTTTGCCTTGCACGCGGCCGGCCTGGGTTCGATCCCTGGCATCCAATATGGTCCCCGAGCACTGCCAGGAGTAATTCCTGAGTGCAGAGCCAGGAGTAGCCCCTGGGCATTGCGGGTGTGACCCAAAAAGGCAAAAAAAAATAAATAAAAATAAAAATAAAAGACAGACAGGGCCAATTGGTCCTTCCCAGTAGTTGTAAATTATAAGCACTACATAGCCAATGAGAAAGTTCAAGAGAAACAATAGTTTCTATTAATAAACACACTGCAGATAAATGAGGCAGAATTTAACTAACCATGTTTTCAGAGTGAGAAGCTCTTGCTACAGTCACACAAGATGCTAATGAGTCTAGGTCCTACACCAAGGTTGAGCAAACTCCTGCCTTTTTTTTTTAACAGTCCACAAGCTAAGAAAGGTTTAATTTTAAATAGTTGAAGGTTAAAAGAATAAAAAAAAAAACCTAATACTTTGAGACACATGAAAACATCCATGAGGAGCCGGAGGGACAGCACAGTGGATAGGGCATTTGCCTTGCATGTGGCCTACCTGGGTTCAATCCCCAGCATCCCATATGGTCCCCTGAGCACTGCCAGGAGTAATTCCTGAGTGGAGAGCCAGGAGTCACCCTTTAGCATTGCTGGGTGTGGCCCAAAACCCAAAAAAGAAAGAAAAAGAAAACATACATGAAATTTACATGTCAGTGTTCAGGAATCCTAACCATCTTTATTTCCCTGAGCTACTTTCAAAGTATCACAGAAGAGTTGAGCCGTTTCTACAGAGACCAAACATCCCACAAAACAACACAAAACAAAACACCCTATCTAACTCTTTATAGACAAAGTTGATGAATCCAAGTCTAAAATTTAGGAAAAACTCTGGATGACAGCCCTTTCTAAAAGAGATACAATGAATATTATCCTGTTGGTAGATGAAGAGGTGCTGCAGAAAATTAAGGAACTGGAGCAATGATACAGTGGGTAAGGTGCTTGCCTTGCACACAGCTGACCCAAGACCCTAGCATCCCAGATGGTCCCAAACCACTGCTAGGAGTGATTCCTGAGTGCAGAGCCAAGACTACATCTTGAGCACTGCCAGGTATGATCAAAAAATAGAAAAAAGAAAAAGAAAATGGATCTTAATAGGACCATGTGTGTCCGAAACTTAATGACTCACTCAAGTATATGGATATCTTGCAGAACACACTAAATATTGTCCTCACCATAAGCAACCCAAACACTCAGAAAATTCAACCGGGCCGGAGCGATAGCCCAGCGGGTAGGGCGTTTGCCTTGCATGCGGCCGGCCTGTGCCGGGCCGGGTTCGATCCCGGCATCCCATATGGTCCCCAGCACCGCCAGGAGTAATTCCTGAGTGCAGAGCCAGGAGTAACCCCTGAGCATCGCCGGGTGTGACCCAAAAAAGCAAAAAAAAAAAAAAAAAAAGAAGAAAATTCAACCGACTTTAAAATGTCAAATGTAAAACATAAAGTAATCAGATTATTTAGCCCATGTGTAAGATCACTTCCTGACCACTGAAAGAAAATCAACAACCAAAAGATATTCTAAGAAACAAAATGAAGGGGTTTAAGAATATTAACCTACAATTTTGTGTTATTAAATAGTTAAAGTGGAATGTAAAACTATGTCCTACACAGCTAATAGAATAGCCAAAGATGGAAAAAATATCATGCAAAAGAGGTGAGCATAAATTCCACTCCATAGCGGAGACAGAGACAAAGAGAATCATTATAAGGAGGGATTTGTGACAAATCTAGCAACTGCTGAAATGAAATCTGCATAACCAATGACCCTTTATGTACTTACATTAAAGCTACATAAATAACTTTAAATGATAAGCTCCAAAGCCGTCAGGCTTATGGAGTAGAAGGGACGTCTGTCGGTTGCTGGTAGTGCTGGGATTAATTCAAGTCTTTCTAAAGCCAATCTGGCAATATGCAACAAGAGCCATAAAACCGTTCATTCATTTCCTATGACCCAGCAATTCCACTTTGGGGGAATTCACCTCTGGGAAACAGAGCGAAAGGACAAAGAGCTCCTGGATTGTATAGCGATAACTTCATTAGTGCTGCTCATAGTCAAAGAATAACAGCAACCCAAGCATCCAACAATGGAAGGAAAGCTCAGCTCACTGCCTGCCAGGAAAGTGGGCTATGAAACTCAACACACGTGAAAGCCGAACTGACAGGAACCACAAACACCTCAACTCATGAAGATGCATCTGAACTCCAGATTCCCCCACACTCCCCAACCCGGCAGAAGTCCAGTTTTGCAGCAGCCTTGTCTTTCAAAGCAATCAAACTACCCTCAGCTGCTCAGGGACCAGGGCGTCAATCCTGATGATTGCTTTCCTTCCACTTCTCTTGCCATCTTCTCATCTCACCAGCATTAAACTCCCTAAGTGCTCTCAAACCCATCTTGTCCCATCTTTAAGGCCAACACAGCACACCCATCACCTCTCCCTGAACTGCAAAGGATTCTCATTCTCTTGTTTCTCCTCCTCTCTTCCTTTACACACCTACCAGAGATCTTTTTTTAATTTGTTTCTGGGCCACACCCTGGGTTGGTCCAGCTTTGTGCTCAAGAATCATTGGGGGGGTGGGGGGTCCATGTGATGCCAGGGGTCAGACCCAGGCCTCCTGCATGCAGCACACGTCCGCTGAGCTACCTCTCCGGCCCATAAAAATCTAACTCAAGTCCTATGTCTCTCCTCACCTGCTCAGGTACATTGTGATATCCTCACCCATTCACACCTGAAAACGTCCTGAAGATCTGGGCCCTGCCCTCCTCTATGCTCCCTTGGCACTTATTCACTGAGTTGGAGCACTTATTCCAACCTCCATGACGTTCTTTCCATTTTCTGGTCTTACTGTCTCTTTTCTGTATGCCCACAAGGCCTCAAAGCCATTCCATATACTGTTGACTATAACAGCACACTCATGCGTCTGCTCTTTCAACACCTAGGTTCTTAAACCACATCTCTGTCTTCCCTAATAACAGAACTTCAAGAGGGAACAGGAACAGCTCTTTACTATCATATATTCAGACTCTAAGAATGCCTGACATTGAATCCATGTAGCATTTTTTCCCCCAGCCACCCCAGCAGTGCTCAGGTCTTACCCCAGACTGGTTTAGGGGACTATATGAGGTGCATGGCAAGTACCCTTCCCACTACTATTACTCTAGTCCTAACATAGCATGTATTTTCAGTGAAAACTATACTACTTTAAAATAGCAGAAATAGCTACAAAAGGAAAATCAGACTATATGCCTATACATTCATATGTTTACATAAACACATACTGTCAAAAAATAGAAATGAATTAGGAAAACACATAAAGAGAATTCCACATTCACTTGCTTCTGCTACCTTGCTTAAGTTGAAAATGTTTTTGATTTTATATGCCTTTGAGTTGTGGTTAAATACTGAAATGTACCTTAATTTCCAGCGCCCCCTAACTTTTCTAGAACAAATGGTGATGGGCTGGAGATAGTGTGCAAGTAAAGTGCTTGCCTTACAGGTGGCCGACGGGGGTCTATCCCCAACTTCCCATATGCCTTAGGCACTGCCAGGAGTGATTCCTGAATGCAGAGCCAGGAGGAACCCCTGAGCATTGCCAGGTGCAGCCCCAAAACACAAAAACAAATATAGAATAAAAGGTCAGCCTTGGAGCACCCCTCTGGGCTACATTGAACAATCATTTGATTACTATGTTGAGCCAGAAAATTAAAAACGATTTTAAAAACCACATTTTTGTGGTGATTGAGAAGGTAAAGGGGAATAATAACCTTGGTCTTGAACATTTCAAACAAGGAGAGAATTATGCCCAACCCTTATCCAATTTGGTATTTCTCTTGGACCGATGGTTACGACTGAAATTCAAGCCCAGAGAGAAGCCGTGAACTTCTAGATGTAAAGGAAGAGCAAGGAATAACAAGCAGTAGAATCGTGCTGGGAATCCGACACGGTTATGTCTGAGACCTTCTCTTCTTCACAGTCCTTCCACCTCTCCTAATCCAACTTAAACGGAGGAAGCCATACCTACAATGAAACCAGATATCTGTCTTCTCTGAGAGGCTCTTTGGGAAGCCAAAATTCTTCTGTCCCAGAACCAATGAGGAAGGTAGCTTTCTCACCTGTATCTTATTCTATACAGCGTGGAATTTATTAAGAGATGTATTTAAAACTTTGCTTAGGGAGAGCACTGCAAGTGGCGTGACAAAGCACCCAAAAACACACCACAGCAGAAGGGGATCTCAAGCAGTTTCTAGAGTCCTGGAAATAAAAGTTAACAAAAAGGGAAACATAACAGATGTTGCTAAAACTCATGCACTCACCCTATACGATAGATAATCCGGCTGGCAGTCATGAAACCTCTGAAAGCTGCTCAAGTCCTAAAGATAAATGAGTTGAAACTACATGGCTAAGCAGAACCCCTGTCACTGTTACTCACTAAGCAAATATTTTTCAAAATGATCCAAGCAGCAAGAAAGCAGAGCGTCCATTCCCTATTTATAACATTTTCAATTTGCGAGAGAATCTTTCCATCTTAACCGTGGCACCACTGCCCTTCAGAGTCTCGCCATAGGAAAATGTGTGCCAATGACTCACCACCCCCACCCCAAACCCTCTCCCACTCCCCAGAAGGTGACCTTATTTTAAAATCAACCTTTTGGCCAACTTCCAAATGGCATCATGAAACTAAAACGCTCATCTGATGGAAAGAGAGGGGCCAGAGGGAGGGATAGCACAGTGGGTGGGGGCGTTTGCCTTTCATGTGGCCAACCTGGGTTCGATCCCCGACATCCCATATGGTCCCCCGAGCACCACCAGGAGTGATTTCTGTGTGCAGAGCCAGGAGTAACCACTGAACATTGCCAGGTGTGACCCAAAAAGCAAACGGGAAAAAGAGAGAGAGAGAGAGAGAGAGAGAGAGAGAGAGAGAGAGAGAAAGTCCAACTCTTGGATAAAATCATTCATTTAACAGGAAACAAATTCTGGTAAATGAAGGTCTCTCGTACCCTAACCGCACTTGGCAGAGAGCACAGTGTTTCTGAAGCCACAATCACCCACAGTCGAATCCTCTCTAGCCATTTCATTGTTCCAATACAACTTCATCTGTCGAACGGGCTAACTCCACTTGGACTTAGAAGACTAAGCTCATTCGTAGAATGTACTCATCATAAATCCCCAGTAGGCAGTAGCGACCCTTAATTTTTTTTTTTTTTTTTTTTTTTTTTGGGTCACACCGGCGGCTCAGGGTACTCCGCTCTGCACTCAAATCCCTGGCGTGCTCGGGACAAGACCGAACGAACCCACGCCGCTAGGCCAGCCGCGCAGGCAAGCGCCCTACCGCTGGGCTACCTCCGCCCAGCACCCTTAATATTAACCACCATCATATGTATTCATGTCCTTTGGGACTATTCTCAGCATTTTAGAATATTTTTTAATAATTAAATTTTTATTCAAGTTTTTATTCAAGAATCATAATGAATGAGTACCAAAGTCTTTTTTTTTTTTTTTTTTTTTTTTTTGGCTCTGCACTAAGAAATTACTCCTGGTGCTGCTCAGAGGCCGTATGGGATGCCAAGGATTGAGCCCAGTTTGGCTGCATGCAAGGCAAACGCCCTCCCCACTGTGCTATGGCTCCGGCCCCTGAAGTCGTTTCATAGCGGCAGAGCTGCTACACCAACCCTGCCGACCCTTCCACCAGAGTTAGAATCCCACCATCATCACCCTGGGAACCCTGCCCTCCCACCTCCCCCAATCCTTGGTCCCATTACTACTGATCCCCTCTCAATCTGTTTGCATTGGGGATTATCTAATCCCTTATTTGATTTTTCACATACTGAGATCATCGAGTACGAGATCATCTGGTATTTATTTTCTGACTTTCTTCACTTAGCATAACACCCTCTCATTTTTGCTAATTGTAAAATTTCATCTTTTCTCATAGCTGAATACTATTGCATAGTGCATATATACCACCGTCTCTTTTTTTTTTTTTTCCTTGTGGTTTGGGGGCCAAACCTAGTGCTCAAGGCCAACTTTAACTCCTGGTTCTGTGCTCAGGGATCACTCCCGGCAGTGCTCTGGGACTATACACTGTGCCAGGAATTAAGCCAGAGTCAGTCACATGTAAGACAAGCGCCTTACCCCTGGACCTCTTCTCTCCAGTCGATCCCACCTGATCGTTTTCCACTCATCTGCTGCTGAACAAAGCCTTATTTGAGTCCATGCCTGCTCTCACTTGATTCTTGGTTTCATGAACTCACTCCTCTCCTCTCTCTTAAATCTGTTCAACTCCTAAAACAGACTTGCAAACAACTCTTGGTGTGATGGAGCTGGGGGAAGGATAGGGGACCATCTAGACAGCCAAAATCCAGGGAGCAGGAACCAAGCTTTGGCAACCCCTCTGCGTGAGTGAGAGCAGTAGCGCTTAGAATCCACAGTCCAACGCCTCAGCATGCCCCACGCTCCAGCCTAGCACATGCTGCTGACATCTGCCAGGTTGGAATCTTTGTAGGAGCCCCCTCTGTACCTGGACTCAGGCTGAAAATGGGGAGGTGCTAGGAAAGCCAGGTGGCAGCAGGCAGGCCAATGTTGGATTTCTGTTTGATTTTTAGTATTTGACAAATACAAACACTGAGCCGTGTCAGTGTTTATTCATGATCTTGCCCCTCTTCCTAAAGAATGAAAGTTTAGCAGCTGCCACTTCCCACTGCCCTGTTAATGAACACTTAATGCGCCGCCAATTCCGAGGAACAAATTGACTCTGATTTTAGCTTAGGTTTCGCTCTGTCCAGCAGACACCTCTGGATGGGCCCGTCTGACTCTGCTCCAGACGGTCTTGGGGAACATACCCCCCCCACAGCTACTGAGATATCAAGGGCTTTTCTTGTGATGGAAAAAGAAGCTCCTGAGTGGGCTAGGAAATTGCTGGTGACCTGGCATTGGGGGAATTTGCAGGTTGGCCCAGGGAAGAGGGCCAGCCAGCAGAGTATTAGCACTTACTGGAACATTGCACTGTCATTTACGCAATGAAAAGTCACTCATTGTGCTGGCTCCTGAGCAGTCTGACGATGCATCTGACCGTTTCCGATCAACAACAAAAATCTAAGTAAATTTACTTAAGCTGATTAGTTTCCAGGCTCCACAAAAAGCCAGTTGAGTTCAAAGCCGATCTGCATCTTGGCTAAGGTGTCCCCAGAGGCTTTACCTCTCACGTCTTTACAAATGGAACCGAGTGTAACATTAAAGTGTGATTCTCACCTTCTAATTGCAAGGCCACAAGTACTAGACCACCTACATGGGGAGCTCCTGCCTACCAGCCCCTAAAGCGCAGACCTTTTGGGGGTGAAGATACCTTCTGCGAAATACCCTCCCTGGCACATATGGGATTAACTGTGCCTGTTCTGTTCCCTATTCTGATGGAAAGAAAGGTCCAGATTCAACCATACTAAAATACTAAAATTAATAATTTAGCCCATTGGTAGATCTATGCCTATTTCATCTCAAGGTTTGTTTGTTTGCTTTTCTCAATTTCAGGTAATATGCATTTCATTACAAGGAATTTTGTACTTGATAATTCAGTTGGCATTTGCATTTTACTTGGACTGGGACGCAGATTCCAACATAGGCTAGCTCAATCCCATGCTTTACATTTTGACACCTTGGGAATTCTGCATTCCAGGAGAATTCTGCATTTCTCATTCTTCTGATTAGCTGTCAGTTCTCCTATCAAGACTAACATATTCTGGGGCCAGAGAGATAGTCCAGCGAGTAGGGCATTTGACTTGCACGCAGCCGGCCTGTGCCGGCCAGGGTTCAATCCCCGGCATCCCATATGGTCCCCGAGCACCGCCAGGGAGGAATTCCTGAGTGCAGAGCCAGGAGTAACCCCTGAGCATTGCCGGGTGTGACCCAAAAAATAAAAAAAAAAAACAAAAATAAACAAAAAAAGACTAACATATTCTGCAACATGTGATTTCTTTTCTTTAACTTTCAGGGATAAGTTCCTTTGAGTATTTTGACAATTTTAATGTCATTCACATTTTGTTCATTACTTTGCATGCATTCATCCAGTGATTACATAGGAGCAAGTGAAACCCAATCAACCCTACAGATGGCCATGTACATTTTTTATTTGCCATGTATATTTTATACACCATATAAATTGTGCTGGCAAGCAAGCCAAGACCCAACTCCAAATTCATCCCAGATCCACACTACCTAAGATAGTGTCTCTCTCACAGTAGGTGCTCAGTGAAGCACATGCACAAAAACGTATTCTCTTTTCTTTTACAGCTATACCCAGGGACCCTTGGGGTCTGAATCCAGCTTGGGGTTCACTCTCTGGGGTGCCTCAGGGGATCAACTGAAGATCCAATCCAGGGCTCCAGAATGCAAAGCATGTGCTCTAGTTCTTTGCGCCCATTTCCCCCTACCCCTCAATATAATACTTTTTTTTTTCTAATTTTAAGGACTGGGGGGCACAGCTGCTGGTGCTCAACTGTGACTGTAATTCACAACTCTGAGCTTGAAGTCACTCCTGGTGGCATGCAGGGAAACACGCAGTGCCAAGGGTAGAACTTGATTCTCCCAGATGCAAAGCCTATACCAGCTCTTTGAGCTATCTCCAAAGCACTTCAGTTGCTTAACATGGAATATAGTCGAGCCGCCAAGTCGACCAAATTTCAGGGGTTTGTTTTGTTTTGTTTTCAGATGAGTCTGTCATTGATTTGTAAGTTGGATGTTCTCCCTCCAGTTTTCTGCTCCACTATTCAGGTGTAAGAATGGTGCTGTCAAAATAGAAAGGTGGGGCCGGAGTGATAGCTCAGTGGGTAGAGGCGTTTGCCTTGCACGCGGTCGGCCTGTGCCGGCCCTGGTTCGATCCCCGGCATCCCATATGGTCCCCTGAGCACCGCCAGGAGTGATTCCTGAGTGCAGAGCCAGGAGTAACCCCTGAGCATCGCCGGGTGTGACCCAAAAAAGCAATAAATAAATAAATAAATAAATGGATGAATAGATAGATAGATAGATAGATAGATAGATAGATAGATAGATAGATAGATAGATAGATAGATAGATAGATAGATAGATAGATAGATAGATAGATAGATAGATAGATAGATAGATAGATAGATAGATAGATAGATAGATAGATAGATAGATAGATAGATAGATAGATAGATAGAGAAAGGGAGAAAGTCTCTGTAATATACAGTCAGCTTCAAATACAAATCATCCTTCAGGACCTCAGCCCTGATCCACAAATATCCCCTGATCCACAAATATCCAGAAAGTTCAGGGCCAAGAAGATTGGTCCTTCACTTTTGCAAAGCAAAAGGCATAAGGCGCGAAAGCTAGACATCTATCCAGTTCCAAAGACAGTGATGAATGTTAATACTCGCCTCTTGGTGGGCCAGCCCTCAGCTAAGCAGGAGCTTAGGCGCCGCCGCCCTCCACCTATAATCCCATAACTGCAGAAAAGTGGTTTCCACAACTTCCGCCTGTGCATTGCCTAACAACACAGCTCCCTTCTCTTCAGACTGCCCTGAGGACGCACGACGACGTGTCCAATCCAAGCCAGCTCCCCTGAGGGCCAGAGAGAGCCTGTGCTTGCTGGTTCCCTCCTCAGGCATTCCTCAACACTGGCACAGACTAAAGATCTGGCTTATCTCAATGTGCGAACTTTTCGCCCAGAACTCTTACTATTTTGCTTTTGTCTTGCAGCCTACTTTCCAATATCGGGCAAATGCCTGAAGCCATCAATCACAAAAGGGCAAGGCGCAAGAATCCTTTTCCGGAAGCATGAAATTCTCCAGGAGGCTCTGCAACAAACTAAACAGCCAGTCTTCACTTTCCCCCAGTGAGTCTCCTCTGCTGTTCCGTTTCATCACCTAGTAACTCGGAGTTGTGAAACAGGCAATACGGGGAGGACACAAGGAAAGGGGTCAGGCAGTTCCAGGGTCCAGAGCTGGCAGCTCCAAACTCTGTGGACCCAGCACAGGCCAGCGACTGCATGTGGCCTCCATTTCTTTATCTGTAAAGTGGAGATTATGCCACCTGCTTCCCAGAGGTAAATGAGATACTGGTACACAGCAATTTATAAAGTAGTTATGATCACACTATATATTATATGGTTATACACTCTATGTTATATAATACATAGTATACTGGGGTTGGAGAGCTAAGTAAGGCACTTGCATGTAACCAACCCACGGCCCACCTCTAGCACCCACATAGTCTCCCAGCACTGCCAGGAGTGATCCCGAGCATAGAGCCAGGAGTAAGCCCTGAGCACCACCAGGCTGTAGCCCCAACCTCCCACCCCCACATAAACACACATACATACATATCACATTATTGGTCATAAAGTTCTTTCAGTACAGTTGGCTTGTCACAATAAGAGAAGCATCCAAAAGGATGACAATAACAAATATAGCTACATAAAAGGGTAGGTACCCCAAAACCATAATAAACAGGCCGTTTCCTTGGGCTTACTGTTTTCCAATAAACTGCCATATTTGATGGGTCACTAACCACCCCCTCCCACATGCCTGAGCAGCGTACTGAACACTGTAACATATTTACCTAAATGCCAGTTTCTACTCTCTCAATTTCACGACTGAAAATCACAGTGAGATTAAGTAATCCCTTAGGACGACTGATGAGATCGTTATTCTGTACTTTGACAGCACCTGTCCTGAGGTCTGAGGCTTATGGAGTAGGATGCGAAAAATGGGGACTGAGGGTGTGGGGGATTATAGCATGGCCCTGGGGACCATTCCTTCACCCTTTCAGCCTCCCTTCCCAATGATGGGGTCAACCTCAGGTTATTCTATGACTGTATGTGGAAGCTCTCTAACAGTTACCAGGAAAAACAAGGATTCTTGTGTTGGAAAACACCTTAAAATGGGTTCTAAGCTCAACATACTTCATTTCTTAAAAGTCAAATTTATGTTCTCATTAGCAGCAAATCCAGAGTTTAATGGTTTCAGAAAAAAGGACTGAACTATGAATAGAATAAAGCAACCTACATTTAGAAGACACTGAGATCTTTTTACTTTAAACCCAGTCTCAGTGAAAGAGTCAAAGACCAAATAAATAAAATACTGCACCGACTTCAAGATTTCATCTGGGAGATGGTACCTGCCTTACTTGCATCCAACCTGGGCTGTACCTAGGTAATCCCTAGTACCCATACACGGTCCCCTGAGCCCACCAGGGAGACCTGAGCTTAGAGTGGGGAAGCAAGCCCAGAGACACAGCTGGGTGTGGCTCAAAAGACAAAACAAATCAAAATTTCACCTGGGAATGGATTCAGAGATTCTGATAATGGTTAAATATTTGGGGCACCCACTCGGCAGGTGAAAGGATAAAAGAGAAGGAAGCTAGAAGCTATATTCACCTTCACTGATATTAGGCTCAGTTTCTCCCAAAGACTCAAGCGGGAATCCCTTCCCCAAAAGTCACTCCTAGCTCCCCTATGAAAGAGACCCCTGCTGCTCCGTTTGTTTCAGTGACACAAACCCTGACTTTGCTGTGACTATAAATGGGCAAAAATGAGCCCCCTGAAGGGACACTGGGGCTTACCTCATTATAAATACTAACCGCACCAAACTTTTCTTTAGTTTCCCCCTTCCCTTTAAAACACACACTCTTTGGGAACCAGAGTGTCTGTAGGATGAATTCCAGGTCCATGGCAACTGCAGTGCCCAGGGATCTAAACAGATCTGTTGGCCTGCCTTGCAAGGAGCCCTTAGGGGCAGGAGACTGCAAGCCTGCCCTCTCTCTCTCTCCCTGTCCAGCCCGACCATACAAACAGGCTCTGGTGTGTTGTTTTGGTTTGGCTTTTAGCTCAGAATCGCCATCCCTCTCGACCGAGACAAAAAAGCTTCAGGTCCAAACTTGGCTGTCCAAGAAAATTTCTTCAGCTGACACCCACCCCGCCCAGCTAAACACTGGGAAAGAAGCGAAAAAGGACTCTGGGGAAGTTGGGTGGAAGTTTGGGATCAAGGGCGGTTTCAGACTTCGACCAGGTAAGAGATGGAAGACCCGATAGAGGGACCCCGCCCTCGAGCTGAATCTAGGTGGGGGCGCTGAAAGCATCTGCCCCACCCCTATGGGCTCAGCAGTCCGGCGGCAGGTAAACGCCGGGTGGGCGGAGAGAAATTCTTCCTTCCTGATGCATCTCTTACCCCCTCCTCCCCCAAGCCTCACGCGCCAGCGCGCAGCTTCGGTTGCGAGTGGGTTGGGGGCGTGCAGACCAGTGGGAACCAGCCGAGGCTCGGAAGGGGCGATCGGAGGGGTGGGGGCCTCGCACCCTGCCCTGAAATGCAAAGCTGCGGCGGCGCCAGCCTCGAGCGCTCCGGGGTCGGGGCTCTCTCCCACTGCGGTAGCATCCCGGCACGACACGGCAGCTGCAACAAAGCAGCGGCCACCGCCGGGCGGCCTCGCCGCCACCGCGGCCGCGCCCGCAGCCCCGCACCGCAGCCCCGCAGCCCCGCACGCAGCCCGCAGCCCCTGGCCCCGCACCGCAGCCCCGCAGCCGGCAGCCGCGCGGGGGTCGGCAAACGACCAGGGCGCCAAGCAGGAGAAAAAGAGCCGTGAAATGCGCAGGAAGCCCGGGTGGCCGCCTCCCAGGGCCCCTCCAGCGCAGGGCAGGCAGCAAAGAAAACAATTTACCTTCCTTCCCGGTTCGGGGCTGAGTCTGCCGCGCCCTCCTGGACCCGGCCGGAACCCTCCGGGGAGGGGGGCGACTCCTTCCCAGGCAACTTTGCCTGCCCGACCCCACGCCCCAGGAGCAACGCTTTTGATTTTTTTTTCATTTATTTTTTTTTCATTTTTGCTCCCGCGTGGCTGCCGCCGCCCCCCACCCCCACGAGGCTCACCAGGAGAAGGGAGCCCGCGATCATCGTGGCTCCGGGCGGCTCGGCTGCAGGAGGCGAGAGGGCGCTGCTGCTCCTCGCGGAGGTCCCCATGGCTGAGCCCGGGGCTTGCAGGAGCTCCAAGGGCGCGTGGACCCTCGGCAGCTGCAATCGGCGGCTGCTTCTGCCCAGCGCCGCATCCACCGCCGCCCCCGGGCTGGGAGCCCATCTACCTCCAGCACCCCATGAGCACTGCGGCAGCGGGCGGCCGGGCGAGAGGAGGGGGAGGCGGCGAGGAAGGCTCCGGGGGTTGCTCAGCACCTGCCCAGCCGCGCGGCCGCCCGGGCAGGGGGAAATGCAGCCGCGGCGGCAACCCGCGCCTCCCGGTGCTCGCCTCCGACAGCGGCTGCGGAGAAGCGGGGGAGGGTGGGCTGCGCGCGAGTGAGCTAAAGAACAACTTCCCATAGCGAAGCCCCTGCCGAGCACCCTTCCTCCGCTGCCCAAACCGGCCGGCGAGGGACTGGAGTCTACTGGACGCCGGGCGCGGGGACACACGTGGTGGCGCCGGAGGGGGCGGAGGATCGGCCCTTTGTGATGTCACCGAAGGAGGCCGGGCTCTTTGTGCGAGCCGAGCGCCGCACTCGGAGCTCAGAAGAGGGCGGTGCCCCCTGGCGTTCGCTGCGGAAATTGCAGCTGCTCGTTCAACCCAGGAGAGCGCAGCAAAGGCGTTTTATTATATATATATATATATATATATATATATATACGGCCCCATTTGACTTCTTGTTTTTTTTCCCTGACACGATTCTAAATGTATTATCTTTCTACCAGAAGCCTTTATGTTGTTTCTGACACAAGTTTTGAGAACAGTCACAGACCAAGGAGGAATTAGGTGGACTGCTTGCCAAAAGGAAGCTAGTTAGTAGCTTCTCCTACTTGGCTTGACTGAGCTTTGGAATTACCTGTGGGATTTAGGACATTTCATTGATATTTAAATTACAGACTCAGAGAGCCTGATGTAATTGTGAGTTCTCTCTCTCTCTCTCTCTCTCTCTCTCTCTCTCTCTCTGTTTCTCTCTCTGTCTATCTCTCTCTCCCTGTCTCTCTTTCTTCCATCTCTGTCTCTCACTGTCTCTACTCTGTCTTTATCCTCTGTCTCTGCTCTCTCTCTCTCTCTCTCTCTCTCTCTCTCTCTCTCTCTCTCTCTCTCTCTCCCTCCCTTCCTCCCCCTCCCAGATGACTATTTATGGAGCTAAGTTCAGGGAACTTCTGAACCGATGAACAGTTAAGGAAACCCAAACTACAATTCTAAATCTGGTGTCCATCCAGTTTGGTCCCCAGATGTTGATGTCCTTAAATCATATGAATCCTTGGAATATGTGAGCAGCTCTTTTCGTCCTAATAAAAAGACACCGATTTTTAATTAGATTATCAGAGAGATTAAAACGTACCGTTGAAAAAATAGTGCAAAGTGGCTTTAAGTTCCACATGCTTGTTTGGTGGATGCGTCGAAGGGAGTTAGCTGGCTACTGCAAACGACCAATCAATCAGAGCATCCTCTTCTGGATGTTTGGTGTCTCTCACAGAAGCTGGTGGGACAGAATAAGGCAGCTCTCTCTCTCTCTTCTCTGTATCTCTGTCTCTGTTCTACTCTCTCTCTATCTCTGTCTCTCTCTTTCTCTCTCTCTTCCCCCCCATGGGGCGGGGGTAGCACGTCAGGCAGACTCCTGACCAGACTTATCACTTTTCTGATAGTTCGTGACTATTTAGAACTTGACATGTGACATGCTGTGTGGAAATTATCTCCTGGGCAATCAGGCCCACACCACTAAGTTTTTTGTTTGTTTTGCTTTTTTGATCACACCCAGTGATGCTCAGGGGTACTCCTAGCTCTGCACTCAGGAATTACTCCTAACAGTGCTCCAGGGACCGTCTGGTATACCGGGTAGGCCATGTGCAAGGCAAACGCCCTGCCTGCTGGACTATCACGCTGGTGCCACCACTCAGTTTTAAATTCTATGCACTGGACAAATTCTTGCTTCCCTGGGTT